>SJYC01009329.1:0-25382 GCA_006408675.1 Madoqua kirkii
TTATATTGATTGCTCATTGAAATGATATCTGGGAGATTCAGTTCAGTTCAGTTCAGTCACTCAGTCGTGTCTGACTCTTTGTAACCTCATGAATCGCAGCATGCCAGGCCTCCCTGTCCATCGTTAATTTCCAGAGTTTACCCAAATTCATGTCCATTGAGTCAGTGATATCATTTAATCGTCTGTCATCCCCTTCTCCTTCTGCCCTCAATCTTTCCCAGCGTCAGGGTCATTTAAATGAGTCAGCTCTTCATATCAGGTGGCCAAAGTATTGGCGTTTCAGCTTCAACATCTGTCCTTCCAATGAACACCCAAGATTGATCTCCTTTAGGAGGGAGTGGTTGGATCTCCTTGCAGTCCAAGGGATTCTCAAGAGTCTTCTCTAACACCACAGTTCAAAAGCATCAATTCTATGCTCAGCCTTCTTCACAGTCCAATTCTCAAATCCATACATAACTATTAGAAAAACCATAGCCTTGACTAGACAGACCTTTGTTGACAAAGTAATGTCTCTGCATTTTAATATGCTGTCTAGGTTGGTTATAACTTTCCTTCCAGGGAGTAAGCGTCATTTAATTTCATGGCTGCAATCACCATCTGCAGTGATTTGGAGCCCAAAAATATAAAGTCATCACTGTTTCCACAGTTTGCCCATCTACATGCCATGAAGTGATGGGACCAGATGCCATGATCTTTGTTTTCTGACTGTTGAGCTTTAAGCCAACTTTTTCGCTCTCCTCTTTCACTTTCATGAAGAGGCTCTTTAGTTCCTCTCCACTTTCTGCCATAAGGGTAGTGTCATCTGCATATCTGAGGTGATTGATATTTCTCCCAGTAATCTTGATTCTAGCTTGTGCTTCTTCCAGCCCAGGGTTTCTCATGATGTACTCTACATAGAAGTTAAATAAGCAGAGTGACAATATACAGCCTTGACGTATTCCTTTTCCTATTTGGAACCAGTCTGTCATTCAATGTCCAGTTCTAACTGTTGCTTCCTGACCTGCATGCAAGTTTCTCAAGAGGCAGGTCAGGTGATCTGGTATTTCCATCTCTCTCAGAATTTTCCACAGTTTATTGTTATCCATACAGTCAAAGGCTTTGGCATAGCCAATAAAGCAGATAGATGTTTTTCTGGAACTCTCTTGTTTTTTTCATGATCCAGTGGATGTTGGCAATTTAATCTCTAGTTCCTCTGCCTTTTTTAAAACCAGCTTGGTGGTGGTGGTGGTGAAATCGCTCAGTCGTGTCCGACTCTTTGCAACCCTGTGGACTGTAACCTACTAGGCTTCTCCGTCCATGGGATTCTCCAGGCAAGAACACTGGAGTAGATTGCCTTTTCCTTCTCCAGGGGATCTTCCCGACCCAGAGATCGAACCCAGGTCTCCCGCATTGGAGGCAGACGCTTTAACCTCTGAGCCACCTTGAACATCAGGAAGTTCACAGTTCACGTATTGCTGAAGCCTGACTTGGAGAATTTTGAGCATTACTTTACTAGAGTGTGAGATGAATGCAATTGTGTGGTAGTTTAAGCATTCAGAAGAAAAGTGAAAAGCAAAGGAGAAAAGGAAAGATACACCCATTTGAATGCAGAGTTCCAAAGAATAGCAAGAAGAGATAAGAAAGCCTTCCTCAGTGATCAATGCAAAGAAACAGAGGAAAACAATAGGATGAGAAAGACTAGAGATCTCTTCAAGAAAATTAGAGATACCAAGGGAACATTTCATGCGAAGATAGGCTCAATAAAGAACAGAAATGGTATGGACCTAACAGAAACAGAAGATATTAAGAAGAGGTGGCAAGACTACACAGAAGAACTGTACAGAAAAGAACTTCATGACCCAGATAATCATGATGGTATGATCACTCATGTAGAGCCAGACATCCCGAAATGTGAAGTCAAATGGGCCTTGGGAAGTATCACTAGAGCGAAGCTAGTGGAGGTGATGGAATTCCAGCTGAGCTATTTTAAATCCTAAAAGATGATGCTGTGAAAGTGCTACACTCAATATGCCAGCAAATTTGGAAAACTCAGCAGTGGCCACAGGACTGGAAAAGGTTGGTTTTCGCTGCAATCCCAAAGAAAGGCAATATCAAAGAATGCTCAAACTACCACACATCTGGGAGACATATTGGACTAAATGAAATATATTATTGATATCAATATGAATAACTTTTTTTAATGTAACTATTAGAAAATGTTTAATTATGTCTTATTTACTTATATAACTCTTATTTGCGGCCTGTGATAGGTTTTTACGGATCCCCACTTTTCTATCCATATACTCTTCAGTGGCTACAGCATTTGTTGGGTGGCAGGAATATGGAATTACATCCTCCAAACTGAGAAAGAACTTTGAGACTGACACATGATGCAGGCAACTCCATAAACTGCAGCTGTGAAGTTTACTGTGAATTCTTACCTATGCACAGGATTAGGCAGACAGAAATTGGAAGCATTTGTAGCTGCATTCTGTACCCTAATCAGCATGCAACACCCTCCACCCCAGGTTTGGGCATTGGGGGACTGTGTGTCTCATGAACACTAACTGTCTGTGTCAGCATAATACATTCTTTAATTTTTCACATCAGATAAAGGCAAGAGTAAAAGTTGAAAAGAGCTTATCGGACTTAGGCACATTCTTCGTGAGCCCAGTCACATAGAAGATAGAGTAGGATTTTCAGCCTGAGATGAAGCTCACAAAATGGAATCAGTGTGGTTCAGCTATACAAACATGCCCTCTTCTTTCTAAATGCCCAGCCAGTGCACATATTGTTACTGTCACCTAGAATGGCTCTACCTTCTGCGCATCCTCAGGGCCCAACATGAGACCACTTTAGGGACATTGCTCCTGACCTAACCATCCCCTGGGTGTGTTCTCACAGCTCCCTACTCCCAGCTCCTGCACACTGACTTGTGACCACTTGGCCTGTTTATCTTCTAAGTCCCCTGATTTCAGGCACCATGGTTTTCTTGTTCACCACTGTATCCTGAACACATAATATGTGGTCAGTAAACACTTTTTGGACCATGTTGAATAACTAAGTTAAGTTGAAAACTAATAACAATAGTTATTAGTTAACAATGTTGAATAACACTGAATAACAATATTGATTAACAACAATAACAGTGTTGAATAACTAATACTCTCTCATAGGTCCCCGGAAATTCAAATATCCATTTTCCTACCAGGAATAGAAAGCATATCCTGTATTCAAATTTCTGGCCTTTAACTCTTCTAGAATGTATGATCTTTCCTCTACTTCTAAATAGTGAGAGTGGCTCATTTGCATTTTTTTACCTTTAACGTAACTTAATGGAGGGATTTAGTCCCCAGAGAAATGAAAGAGGCTCCATCAGTGAAAGCACAGTAATATGTTGCATACTTAACACAGATCTTCAATCAAAAGGCTTGTGATCTAAGCATCAAGACCGATAGCTATCATAACATGCAAAACACACACTATATTTACTTTCCAGCTTTTTAATTATAAAATCAATGAAGTGTTAATCATTTAAGCATTAGCTTTCTCACTGGGAATTCCCTAACTCTTCTTTCTGAGGCATAAATTTATAAGTTGCTCAATTTACCCAATTTGTCAGGACAATTTCCATTAGAAAATATGAATATTTGATGAAAAGAAAACAAGTATAAGCCACTTCTCTGAAGTATCCAATGACTTACCGGAAGAAATGAAATCTATGAGTGAATTACTTGCTTTCCTATTTCCATCGTGAAACTCTTAGGCAGTTGTCTCTGTAGGTTGTTCCATGCTTTATTTCAGAGCTGAGTTTTTGTTACAATGTGTCTATTTGGATGTGAGTGTTTGCTTATTTATAGAGCAATAAAGAGACATTGGGCTTCCCAGATGGCATGGTGATAAAGAACCTGCTTGCCAATGCAGGAGACACAGGAAACATGGATTTGATCCCTGAGTTGGGGAGACCCCCTGAAGGAAGAAATGATAGCCCTCTCCAGGATTCTTGCTTAGGAAAATCCCGTGGACAGAGGCGCCAGGCAGGCTACAGTCCATGGGGTCATAAAGAATCAGAATGACTGAGCAACTGAGCACAGCATGGCATATCAGTGTGTTTCCATAGATATAAATCATTGCAAAAACAGTTTAAAGTTGTTTATTTCTTCTCCCCGCTGTTTCTTCTGGTCTGTTTCTTCATTTACAGACCCCACTGTAAATGAAACAATTAGATACGTGTATGTGTATGTAAATGTAAGTGAAAGTGTTAGTTGCTCAGTCATGTCCAACTCTGCAACCCCATGGACTGTAGCCCACCAGGCTTCTCTGTCCATGGAATTCTCCAGGCAAGAATACTGGAGTGGGTAGCCATTCCCTTCTCCAGGGGATCTCCCAACCCAGGGATCAAACCCAGGTCTCCTGCACTGCAGCAGATTCTTTACCATCTGAGCCACCAATACGCCTTGCATCTTGCAGTTTGAAAAGTGCCCTCACACAGTTTATCCCATTGACCCTCAATGGAGGTGATCACTATACCTAGTTTACAAATGAATCCACAGAGGACTGGAGAGGTGACATGCCTGTCCAAGTGCCACAGCCAAGATTCGACTTAAGATTCTAAGTTTCATCTTTTTCCTCTACCTAAAACCTCCCTGATATCTGGTGAACCTTTTCAAACATTTGCTTTCACAAAATCTCTAATTTAGACTTGAGTTTATTACTTGCCTCTTTCCTGTCCAACTCAGAGTACTGGGCATGTAGTGAGTACTCATTAAATATTACCTATATTACTATTCTTTCTTTTAAAGTGAGGCTACTGAATAGAAACGGGATTTTTTAAAAAGCTGGATTCTGTTTCACTGTATTGCTAATCTCCTTTTAAGGCATGTAAGTATACTTCTTATTCCTGGGCTCTGTGTTTATATCATCTGCCTCTCTATGATTCCATGGTCCTATAAGGCAGAGGACGAGTTCTTTGAATGATGTCAATACTAGGGGCCTCTAATACTTGTCATAACTTAAACCCTAATTTTCTCACCAGAACTTCTATAATGGTGCTAATTAGTACAGAATCTTCTTTCTGGGCCAAAGGGAGGGCAAATATCATGCTCTCTGGTTTCAAGTAGGGTTGATTTATTTTTTTCTGTTTTCACTAGCTTTATTACCCTTCTAGTTTTCCTTTATTTATTCTTAATTTTAATCTATTTTCCTAATTTATTCTTTTATTTTGCTTTATTGACTATGCCAAAGCCTTTGTCTGTGCGGATCACAACAAATTGTGGAAAATTCTTCAACAGATGGGAATACCAGATCACCTTACTCACCTCCTGATAAATCCGTATGCAGGTCAAGAAGTAATGTTAGAACTGGACATGGAACAACAGACTGGTTCAAAATCAGAAAAGGAGTATGTCAAGGCTGCATATTTTCACCCTACTTATTTGACTTACATGCAGAGTACATCATGAGAAATGCCAGGCTGGATGAAGCACAACCTGGATTTGAGATTGCTTAGAGAAATATCAATAACCTCAGATATGCAGATAATACCATCCTTAAGGCAGAAAGCAAAGAAGAACTAAAGAGCCTCTTGATGAAAGTGAAGAGGAGAGTGAAAAAGTTGGCTTAAAGCTCAACATTCAGAAAATTAAGATCATGGCATCTGGTTCCATCACTTCATGGCAAATAGATGGGGAAACAATAGTGACAGACTTTATTTTCTTGGGCTCCAAAATCACTGAAGATGGTGATTGCAGTAATGAAATTAATATGCTTGCTCCTTGAAAAAAAAGCTATGATCAACATAGACAGCATATAAAAAAGCAGAAACATTACTTTGCCAACAAAGGTCCATCTAATGAGAGCTATGGTTTTTCCAGTAGTCATGTATGGATATGAGATTTGGGCTATAAAGAATGCTGAGCACCAAAGAATTGATGCTTTTGAACTGTGGTGTTGGAGAAGACTCTTGAGAGTTGTTTGGACTGCAAGGATATCCAACTGGTCCATCCTAAAGGAAATCAGTTCTGAATATTCATTGTAATGACTGATGCTGAAGCTGAAACTCCACTACTTTGGCCTCCTGGTACAAAGAGCTGACTCATTGGGAAAGACCCTGATGCTGGGGAAGATTGAAAGCAGGAAGAGAAAGGGACGACAGAGGATGAGATGGTTGGATGACATCACTGACTCGATGGACGTGAGTTTGGGTGAGCTCTGGGAACTGTGATGGACAGGGAGGCCTGTCATGCTGCAGTCCAGTTCAGTTCATTCGCTCAGTCATTTCTGACTCTGTGACCCCGGGAAGCGCAGCACGCCAGGACCCCAGTCCATGGGGTCACAAAGAGTCAGACACGACTGTGTGACTGAAATGAACTGAACTGAATTTTCCTCACTTTTAATTTTCAAATCATCTCTTTCGACAGTGCTTAAAACCCATTTGCACAACCCTCTGAGGATTTCCTTGAACCCCCCCAACACCCTCCTGTCAATCCTTTGTAGTGTCCTCAGACACTTCGAAAATAGAGGCCCTGAAATAAACATTTTCAATCTATAAAAAAAATCCACATGATTTTTTTTCCATTTTGCTTTTCTCCATATAAATAAAATGAACCCTAATGAGAGTGCTTGAATCAGAGATTTTGATCTTCTGGGCCAGCCCAGATGTAAATAAACCCCACAGTCAGTTGGTTTGAGGAAAAAGGAGCATGTTTTTCTGAGTGTAAGAAAAGAGAGAAAATAAGAGACACAAATAGAGAAGGAAGATAAATGGCAAGTGGTACATGGTAGTAAGCAATTAGAAAGTTTGGTTTTGCAAACTTCTCATTTCTTCATTGAATGGTAGAGTGCCTGATATGTGCAAAATACTACCTGGAAAAGTTTTAACTTTTCTTAATTGTATTGCATCTTGCTTTCAAAATTAAACTCTATGGTTAGTTTATACAGCTAATAACAACTAGCTATAATTAGCTAGTTTATTATGGCTAGTATCAATTTGTTACAGCAGGTTTGTTACACCAAACTAGTTTGTTATTATTGTAACAAACTCCAACATTTCATTTCCTTTTCACAAGAAAAGTTTATTCCTAGTTCACTAAAATTCAAATTCAGTGTTCCTAAACTGCAAGGAGATCAGCCCTGGGATTTCTTTGGAAGGAATGATGCTAAAGCTGAAACTCCAGTACTTTGGCCACCTCATGCGAAGAGTTGACTCATTGGAAAAGACTCTGATGCTGGAAGGGATTGGGGGCAGGAGGAGAAGGGGACGACAGAGGATGAGATGGCTGGATGGCATCACGGACTCAATGGATGTGAGTCTGAGTGAACTCCGGGAGATGGTGAGGGACAGGGAGGCCTGGCGTGCTGTAATTCATGGGGTCGCAAAGAGTCAGACACGACTGAAAGACTGAACTGAACTGAAACTGCAAGGAGATCCAACCAGTCCATTCTGAAGGAGATCAGCCCTGGGATTTCTTTGGAGGGAATGATGCTGAAGTTGAAATTCCAGTACTTTGGCCACCTCATGCAAAGAGTTGACTCACTGGAAAAGACTTTGATGCTGGGAGGGATTGGGGGCAGGGGGAGAAGGGGACGACAGAGGATGAGATGGCTGGATGGCATCACTGACTTGATGGACATGAGTTTGGGTGAACTCTGGGAGTTGGTGATGGACAGGGAGGCCTGGTATAATGTGATTCATGCGGTCTCAAAGAGTTGGACATGACTGAGCAACTGAACTGAACTGAAAACTGTAGGAAGTTCTCTTCCATGTGGAGAATCAAAGACTTGAACTCCTTCTCTCCTGAGCAATATCACTCACCATTTATGGGCTAGAAATGAATCATACTGTAACACGTGCAGCAAGAGAGGCTAGGAAATGTAGCCCAGGAAAAATAAAACCAAGAACAGATTTGGTGAATAGTTAGGAAATCTGTGGTACCAGCTTTGAAGTCAAACAAATCTTGATTTGAATACTGGCCCCATAACTGCCCAGGGACCACTAACCTAAATCTCCAAGCTCATTCTTTTGTAAGATGAGAATTATAGAATCTCTCAATGCTCAGTTTTGAGGGTAAGTGATGTAATAATCATAACAAACTTCCAATATTTCTTAAGTGCCAGATAACAACTCAGTTTTTTTCCATATTACTAATATAATTTTCACAATCCACCTATAAAGTATCAGCTATTATCATCTCCATTTTATAGACTGAAATAGTAGTATATGAAGTACAAATAGAGCCAACAACTGTTCATAACCCCTGTATCCATATTCTTTACAGTGTGATTTTGCAGAAATTCTCTTCAAAAGATAGAATCCCTACCCCGCAAATTTGATCTGATCTTATGACTTGCTTCTGCCAAAAGAATGTGATGAAAATGACACTACCAATTTGAAGCCTAGATTATTAGCTGTTTTAGATCCACCCAATCACCACGTTAACAATCCAGGCTTACCTGGTGGAGAGAGAGAGGCCCAGTAAAGGTGAAGTAATCTAGACCAATCCATCCTCCCAGCTGACTTACCAGCTCACAGACACATAAGCTAGCCAAAATGAAATCAGCCTAGCCTGGCTGAGACCATAAGGCCACCGTGTCAAACCACAGTCTCATGAACTTAATAAAGTCTATTCTACTCTTCTTTGGTGTGGTTTGTTAGACAGCATTATTTGTGGTAATAAATAGCTGAGATAGAAGTTCCAAGACATCCCATAACCAACTTAACATCACATATCAAGTAAGCAATACAGCAAGAATGAAACCATAACCTATGGAATTTAAAACCTATATCATGAAAAAGAATACAAATAACCAATGCTGGCAAGGATTTGGAAAAAAAAAAAGAACCCTCCTACATGCACCCCTATGTTCATAGTAGCATGATTTACATTTGCCAAGATATGGAAGCAAGCAAAGTATCCATCAACAAATGAACGAATCAAGATGTGGTGTATCTACACAGTAGAATATTACTCAGCCACAAAAAATAATGAAATTATGCCATTTCAGCAACAGAGGTGAACTTGGAGGATATCATGCTAAGTGAAACACATGAGACAGAGAAAGAGAAATATTGTATGATCTCACTTATATGTGGAATGTAAGAAATACAACAAAAAAGAAGCAGGCTTGCAGATACAGAAAACAAACTAGCAGTTACCAGTGTGGACAGGGAAGAGGGAACAAAGCCAGAGGGTAGGGGTTAAGAGGTATAAACTATTATAAAATAAGCTACAAGGATATATTATACAAAGGATATGTATTGGAATAAAGAAAATATTTTATTAACTGCAAAAGAAATATATGTAACTTACATAATATTGTACATGGACTAAACTTTAAAAAAAAAAAAGAAAGCAAATGCAGGTATCTAGAATAAATACATAAATAAAATCCATATCTTCATGCTAAGACAATTATCTCATCAAATTGTTGCACTCCACAAATAAAAGCCATGAATACTATACTGTATTACTAAACTCTAATATCCAGGGAAAACTAGTGTTTACCTTGTTCTTGTTAGTTGCTCACAGCTGTTTCTCCAATACTAGCCCTCTGCCTGACATGTAATATCCTCAGTAAATACTTACTGAATGAATTACTAAAAGTTCTGTTGTCACCTAAATCAGCAATAAGCTCACCCTTGAGGAGCTGAGAGTTTAAGGAGAGAAAAAAACCCAGACATAAACAACGGCAATACAAGATGGAAAAGGCCATGTGTCACAGGCAAGGAGTTAATAAAGCATTCTAGGAATGCAGAAGTAGAAGTTTCTTACTGCAAGGGAGGTGGTCAACTATTTCATTAAGTTGGTGATGTTTGGCTTTATCTTCAGCAAGTGGACTTTACACATCCAAGATTATCAGCATGCATTTCAGGCAGGAGGACATCAAGAACAACTCAAGGAAGTAAGAAACAATGATAAGATCACAAGGAAACAGTGAATGGTTTCTTTGGGTGAAAAATAAATTAAGTCCACTTTTTGAGTCAAAAATCTATGTAATCAAATTGCCCCATCCTGACACAAAGACTCTTGACAATTGGCCATGTCTGATTCTAGGTCCTATCGCCTAATTCACCTCTTCCTTTTTTACTCACTGATTCTTACTGTTACACATTTGTTCATTCTTTAAAGAAAAAAAGAAAAACCATTGAGGACACAGCTAGGCATCATTTCAAGGTTGAATGGAGAATGTATTTCATCTACTGCTTCTAAAACAGAGTAGAAGATTTTGAAAGGCAAGGATCACTTGCACTTTTCTCTTTCATTTCTCAAAGCACTTGCCACGGGATGATGCTCAAATGCAAGGTGAACACACAAATACACAAAAATAACAACTGGTTTTAAATTAATTTAAAAGTTGATGAGAAAACTGGCACTTTTTTCCAACATGGTACTCAGTTAATGTTCATTATTGATCACTTCTATAAAGATCAATTGTATTTCTCATTAAATAAACAGTATTAATAGGAGTCACTTACTGTGCTGGGCATCAGGTTTGGGAAGCTGGCTAAGGTATGATCTGTGCCTTGATGAAGTGTAGAGATATAAATGCCAGGGACTACTCTAGGCTCTGAAGGTCCAGCGGTGAATGAGACAAAGTCTTTGTTCTCAGAGTTTCCAGACCAGAAAGGGAATACCTAGAACAAAGAAAAATAGGATTACATAAACTCTAAGATAATTCCCCAAAGTGATATATGCTATAAGATAATAAAACAATGTAATATAACAGAAAGTTATTGACTCTAATGTCTTTAAATAGGGGTGCAGGAAAGACTTTCTGAAGAACACATTTAAGATGACATGAGACAATCTGAGGACCAGGTTTTAGGTAGAGTGAGTAGCAAGTTCAAAGGCCTTACATCTACCTCACACCAGTCAGAATGGCCATCATTAAAAAGTTGACAGACAACAGGGGGCATCTGGTGGCTCAGAGGTAAAGAATCTGCCTGCCAATGCAGGAGACATGGGTTTGATCCCTGATCCAGGAAGATCCCACATGGCAGGGAACAACTAAGCCTGTAAACAACTGCTGAGCCTGTGCTCTACAGCCTAGGGGTTGCAATTACTGAGCCCACGTGCTGCTCCCACTGAAGCCCAAGCGCTCTAGAGCCTGTGCGCCACAGCAAGAGAAGCCAGCCAATGAGAAGCCAGCACACGCAACTGGAGAGCAGCCCCCGCTCTGCACCATAGAGAAGAGCCTGCAAAGCGAGGAAGACCCGGCACGGCGGAAAATAAAGAGATAAAGGTTTCAAAAACTCTACAAACAATCAGTGCTTGAGAGGGTTTGGGGAAAAGGGAATCCTCCTACAGAACTGATGGGAATATAAATTGTTGCAGCCACTCTGGAAGACAGTATGCAGATGTCTTGAGAAATTAAAGATGGAATCATCATATGATCCAGCAATCTCATTCCTGGGCATATATCTGGAGAAAATTCTAATTTGAGAAGATACACGCACCCAGTGTTCATAGCAGCACTGTTTACAACAGCTAGGATATGGAAGCAACCTAAATGTGTATCAACAAATGTATGCACTGTAGATATGGCATGTACACACACACACATATACACTATATTTAAATGGAGTATTACTCAGTCATAAAAAGGAACAAAACTTTGTCATCTGAAGTAACATGGATGGACTTTGAGATTATCATACTAAGTGAAGGGAGAGAAAGATATATATTGTATGATACTGCTTATAATTGGAATCTAAAGCTAAATGATACAAATGAATTTATTTACAAAAGAAATAGTCTCATAGTCATAGAAAATGAATATAGTTACCAAAGTGGGGAAGAGGGGAGGGATAAATTAGGATTGAGGTTAGGAGATAGAAACTACTATATGTAAAATAAATAAACAACAAGGTCTTACTGTAGAGCATGGGGAACTATATTCACTATCCTATAATAAACTATAATGTAAAAGAATCTGAAAAAGAATATATATATATATATTTGCTATACACCAGAAACTAACACAACATTATAAATCAAATATACTTCAATAAAAACTAAACAAAAGCCATTCTTAAGTCTAGAATAAACTATCACATACATTGCATATTCTCTGTTTTGAGTGAGGTAAGTACTTTAAGAAAACATAAAGAGATACTGGCATACTAACCAGCAGTGGGGTTTCATAGGTGGCTCAGAAAGTAAAGAACCCACCTGTAATTCAAGAGACCCAGTTCTATCCCTGGGTGGGGAAGATCTGGACTAAAGTTCAAAGCTAGCCACAGACACCACTGAGACAATGTCACTCAGAGCACTTTCAGAGAGAGCATGCATGTATGGACTGTGAGCTTGCCTGCTCTGTTAACTGCAAATTATCCCTGGCTGTCAAGCATGGATCGGCGGCCACCCCTAGCTGGCTTGGCTTCCTCTCTTGCTATCTGTCATGCTGTCAAGCTCTTGGCACCTTTGAATGCCTGTGCTAAAATGGCAACCTTAACCACAGCAATCTACGCGCCCGTTCCACCCACCAAGTCTGTCCCTGCCCAGAGACTCCTCGTCGGCTCAGGGTCATCAGCCAGCACGCTTTTATCTATGAATGCAAGGTGTGTGTGCTCATACTCCTACTGAATCATGCTGTTTATCACCCCAGAAAAACAATTTCTTGATCAAGACAAATGAAAAAATACTTCATTTCGCAGTTCTGTATTAAATGCCTACTGAGACCTTAATTAAAATTTTCATGTTATGCGTGAAAAATTATCTATACAGCTCTATCTATCTATCTCTGCCTGCAACAGGGACATGGGGACATGTGCTTTCCTTTTCAGACACACTTCCAGCTCTCATACACCTTTATTACTGGTGCTTAGAGTGGAAATGAAAGCAGCTGTACACCTATGTCAGTCCCCTAACTGTTTTTACCCATAAACTGGTCTAGGTGCCTAGCATAGAGCAAAGAAGTCAATGAGTTCATTAAAGGGGACGAGAGAAACCAAAAGCAAAATAATAACACCTTCCCAGAACGTCAGATTAGGGGTGCTTTCTACTTATTTCTGTAAGTGGCTATTCTTTCCCTGTCATAGCATTGATGCCACTTGTTGCAGTGTCTTTGTGGTATTACTTCAGTAAGGATGAGAATTGTCCTGACCTTGTTCATCACATCACACTATCTTCAGCGTCCAGCCATTTCTAATCATAATTCATTGAATTAATGCACAAATAAAGTAATTCCTCAGAAGCACTTTTTCAGTCTACAACAACTTCAAGGAATGAGTATGGTTCTCTTAAATTCTTCCTGCATTTCACAACCCTGGCCATTATACACCACACCCCAAGGTATATCTTAATGCATTTTTCTGTAAGACAGTTCTGAGGAAAATTTTTTGCAGGTAGGAGTACAATACAAGGTGGCATGGGCTGTCAGTGCATAACCCATAAAATTAAGGAAATGCCAAAAAAAAAAAGGAAAAGAAAACTGTATGAATCAGTAGAAATATGTCTTCTATATGTCTTTCAAGTGATGCTCCCTAGCAGCTGTATTTGGAACCAGGTTTTCAGGGGTTAAGGATCTTTCTGCTATGCTCCCCAGCAGAGTGCACAAGATCTCCACTGCATTTAGAGGACTTACGGAATGTCTGGGCTTCCTTGGTGGCTCAGACAGTAAAGAATTCACCTACAATGCAGGAGACCTGGGTTCAGTCCTCAGGTTGGGAAGATCCCTGGAGAAAGGCATGGCAACCCATTCCAGTATTCTTACCTGGAGCCTTCCCATAGACAGAGGAACCTGGTGGACTACAGACCATGGGGTCAGAAAGAGTTGGACTTGACTGAATGACTAAGTTCAGCACGTGAAATCTCTAGGAATCCATAGACTTGTGCAGGCAGGGAATTACCTTATCCTGGTGGCACTACCAATTCCCAGGTAGTTCAACGGTAAAGAATCCACCTGCCAATGCAGGAGACACAGGAGACACAGGTTCAATCCTGAGTAAGGAAGATCCCCTGGAATAGGAAATGGCAACCTACTCAAGCATTCTTACCTGAAAATCTCAAGGACAGAGGAGCCTGGCGGGCTACAGTCTATGAGGTCACCAAGAGCTGGAGGCAACTGAGCATGAGCAGGAGCAAACAAGATGCACTGCTCACTTGGTGGATTTCATAGATCTTTGTATCTACTAGGATAGTTTCAAAACAGATAGTGGATAGCTCCCTAATCTAACAAAAATATTTTGTCAGATTTTCATAGGCAGAAATGAAGGACTTGAGTCACTCTGAATATATGCACCATGAATATCCTTCAATGAACTCCTGGCTTTAACTGGCCATAGTCAGGTCTTCTATATTTCAACTAAGGATTTCCACACAATTCATAAAAATTTACCAGTAGCTATTTAATTCAGCCTACAATAACAAATAACTTCAGCTAGTCTCCAATAATAGCATGCCTTATTCATTTTAGTAAATGACTGTAGTGCTATTAATATTAAAAAGTAATTCTACTAATATCTTGTATTTGTATATTTTAATGCATGATCTCATATAAGATTCACAACTCTGAGAGGCAAAAACTAATGTTATCTCCATTGTACAGATGAAGAAACCAAGGCTGTCTGAGGTCAAATAACTCTCCCAAGAGTCACAGCCAGTATGTGATAGAGGCAGGATTTTCATATGATATCCAGTCTTCTTTCCTTATACCAACAAAGCCCTTCCTCTTAGACCAGAGAGTCATCCATCACTACCTACTCAGCATGAAAGAGAGCAGGAATCACATGCACAATGAGTTGAACCCTCAATGTTGATATGCCATGACCATCCCTGATAATCACCAGGTTACCACGCAACCATCTGTAAGATGAAGAGCTTGGGAAGACGAGATGATTGAGAGAAAAATGAATCGACCATTTTGCCTTTGGAATTATGCCTAATACTCTTCTCTCTGCTATTAGCTTTTTCTCAGTAATAAAATAATCTTACTTTTTCAAAACTTTAACAAATTATATGTCCATCAAAAAATATTTCCATTGTTTCAATGACAACAAAGCTTGCTACATAAAGACCAATTATGCATAGATTTGATGTGGATGCTTATCTTGAAAGATCTGAATTTTTGTAAATGATACTTCCATTCTACCTTATACCCATGTATTTTTTTCTTTCAATATTTCTTAAAAGATATCAGTTAAAATAAAGTCAATTGAGCTATCATCCTACCCCATTCAGAAATAAGGGATTTTTATGGTTGGGTTAAAAAACCAGCTTGTTAATATCCAGGTTAAAGTTCTTTTACCCAGATCTTGCTCCTTTCTTTGTGCTCTATTCTAGACCTGTAAAATTTCCTCCTTTGTGCTCTTACATTTCAAATCCTGGAAGCTGTCTATTCAAAAATACAACCATCTGCATTTTTCCCTTGAAATTACATAAATAACAGAAAAACACACATGCACACACATATATCTCTCAGTTTGAAAAAACTATTTATTTATCTCTGAATCCATATTTTGGATGCATTGATCACATCTGAAAGTGTCTTGAAGTGTATATCTTGCAAAAGAAACCCCTGGGAGACAGACACAAAGGGATCATGTGCTTGGGATATGTACTAATGGTAATTAGTGAGTATGCAGTGTTCATCCTAAAGCAACTGGATAAGTGCATGTAAATGTTTTAAATGGAAACATCAATAGCAATTTTAGAAGATATAAAGATGAGAATATCAGGCAATCAGGAAATTACCAATGCATCATGAGTTTTCAACTCCCATCCCCTGTTTTTTTTCCCCCACACAAACTTTTTTTTTTTTTCAAATGAGAGTTAAAGAAATAAATCAGAAGAAATTGGTCTAAATTTGAAATTTAGTTTCTCTTAAAATGGAAAGATCTGATACCGTTAGACATAAATTTTTCCCTGGTAATGACTAGTGAAGCTGAGCAGAGGCTGTTCCCTTTAGCAAACAGGGAAGTTTCCATAGTCTCATCCTTCACTTCATTCATTCCCATTACCTAGCTCCTACTTATAGGTATTAGGTTTTCCAGCCTCCACTCTAACCTCTCCTACAAACATCTGTCTTCAATTGTTTTCTTATACTTTAATACTTCCCTCTCCCTCACTACCCATTTCCAGGTGGTCACCAGACCTTTCAAGGTTCACTTCTCAATAATATCTATTTCTGCCTTTCCTTCAACTTGAAATGCCCCCACCATTTTTCCCTATGGCTCATCTGAACTGCTCTCACAGTCAATCAAACATGGGATTTCCAGGCCCGCCTGCATCCTCCAACCTATTGCTTCGGTGTCCTGATTGAAAATGAAAGTGCAAGTTGCTCACTTCTATCTGACTCTGCAACCCCATGGACTGTAGCCTGCCAGGCTCCTCTGTGCCTGGGGATTCTCCAAGAAGGAATACTGAATGGGTTGCCATGCCCTCCTCCAGGGGATCTTCCCCAACCCAGGGATTGAACTCAAGTCTCCTGCATTGCAGTAACATCTTTTACCATCTGAGCCATGAGGGAAGCGTGTTCTGATTATGTGATTCCATTTCCTAAAATGTTGTTTCTAGGATGGCTTATAAAAGGTTCAAATACTATAACTTTTAAAAAGAATGTATTTATTTGGCTGCACCAGGTCTTATTTGCAGCAACCAGAATTTTCAATCTATGCTGTGGCATGCAGGATCTAGTTCCCTGGCTAAGGATCGAACTGGATTTCCATGCATTGTGAGTGCGGTATATTAACCACTGGAAAACCAGGAGGCCTTACAAATAGCTGTAAAGAAGAGATGTGAAAGGCAATGGAGAAAAAGAAAGATACACACTCTGAATGCAGACTTCCAAAGAATAGCAAGGAGAGATAAGAAAACTTTTTCAGTGATCAATGCAAAGTAATAAAAGAAAATAATAGAATGGGAAAGACTAGAGATCTCTTTAAGAAAATTAGAGATACCAAGGGAATATTTCTGCAAAGATGGGCTCAATAAAGGACAGAAATGGTATGGCTCTAACAGAAGCAGAAGATATTAAGAAGAGGTGGCAAGAATACACAGAAGAACTAAACAAAAAAGATCTTCATGAACCAGATAACCACCATGGTGTGATCACGCACCTAGAGCCAGTCAGTCATCCTGGAATGGGAAGTTAAGTGGGCCTTAGGAAGCATCACTACGAACAAGATAGTGGTGGAGGTGATGGAATTCCAACTGTGCTGTTTCAAATCCTAAAAGATGATGCTGTGAAAGTGCTGCACTCAATATGCCAGCAAATTTGGAAAACTCAGCAGTGGCCACAGGACTGGAAAAGGTCAGTTTTCATTTCAATCCCAAAGAAAGGCAATGCCAAAGAATGTTCAGACTACCACACAATTGTACTCATCTCACATGCTAGCAAAGTAATGCTCAAAATTCTCCAAGTCAGGCTTCAACAGTACCTGAACCATAAAATTCCAGATGTTCAAGCTGATTTTAGAAAAGGCAGAGGAACCAGAGATCAAACTGCAAACATCTGTTAGAACATAGAAAAAAACAAGAGAGTTTCAGAAAAACATCTACTTCTGTTTTATTGACTCTGCCAAAGCCTTTGATGGTGTGGATCACAATAAACTGTGGAAAATTCTCAAAGAAATGGGATTACCAGATCCCCTTACCCACCTCCTGAGAAATCTGTATGCAGGTCAAGCAGCAACAGCTAGAAATGGACATGGAGCAAGAGACTGGTTCTAAACTGGGAAAGGAGTACATCAAGGCTGTATGTTGTCACCTTGTTTATTTAACTTATATACTGAGTATATCATTTGACATGCCAGGCTGAATGAAGCACAAGCTGGAATCAAGACTGCCGGGAGGAATATCAATAACCTCAGATATGGAGATGACACCACCCTTATGGCAGAAAGTGAAGAAAAGCTAAAGAGCCTCTTGATGAAGGTGAAAGAGGAGAGTGAAAAAGTTGGCTTAAAGCTCAAGTTTCAGAAAACTAAGATCATGGCATCTGGTTCCATCACTTCATGGCAAATAGATGGGGAAACAATGTAAATAGTGACAGACTTTATTTTCTTGGGCTCCAAAATCACTGCAGGTGGTGACTGCAGCCATGAAATTAAAAGACACTTGCTCCTTGAAAGAAAAGCTATGACGAACCTAGACAGCATATAAAAAAACAGAGATATTACTTTGCTGACAAAGGTCCATTTAGTAAAAGCTATTGTTTTTCCAGTAGTCATGTATGGATGGGAGAGTTGGACTATAAAGAAGGCTGAGCACCAAAGAATTGATGCTTTTGAACTGTGGTGTTGGAGAAGACTCTTGAGAGTCCCTTGGACTGCAAAGATATCAAACCAGTCAGTCCTAAAGGAAATCAGTCCTGAAATTCATTGGAATGACTGATGCTGAAACTGAAACTCCAATACTTTGGCCACCTGATGTGAAGAACTGACTCATTGAAAAAGACCATAATTCTAGGGAAGATTGAAGGCAGGAGGAGAAGGGGACAATAGAGGATGAGACGGTTGGACGCATCACTAACATGATGGACATAAGTTTGAGAAAGCTCCAGGAGTTGGTGATGGACAGGGAAGCCTGGAGTGCTGCAGTCCGTGGGATAGCAAAGAGCTGGATATGACTGAGTGACTGGATTGAACTGGACCAGGAAAGTCCCTGTGAAGTAAGCATATTAATTACTCAGTCACATCCAACTCTTTGGGAATTCATGGACTGTAGCCCCTCAGGATTCTCTGTCCATGGGATTCTCCAGGCAAGAATATTGGAGTGGGTTGTCATTTCTTGCTCCAGGGGATCTTCCCAACCCAGGAATTGAGCCAGGATCTCCTGCAGTGAAGGCAGATTCTTGACCTTGAGAGCCACCAGGGAAGCCCCAGGGAAGCCCCTACGTGGCTTTTAAAATCCTCTGGGCTCTCCATTGGGCTTCCCTGGTGGCTCAGACATTGGAGGAAATGGCAAGCCACTCCAGCATTCTTGCCTGGGAAATCCTATGGACAGAGGAGCCTGGTGGGCTACAGAACAGTGGGTCCCAAAGAGTCAGACACGACTGCGCGACCAGCACCTTCAACGCTTTTACTTTCTGTTGTGCTCTCCTGACCTCCATCCCCCACACACATGCCTCTCACCTCCTGGTTCACCATACCCCTTGCTCTGGGCTCTAGCCATGCCAGACTAGTTAACTTCCCTTGCTCCAGCTGCTTATCTGGAAAACCTTTCCTTCCTCTCCTGTCTCTCCCTTATCCACTTCTCCCTCACCTTCCTTCCCCACCAGACAAAATCCTCTCTCCTAAGAACATCCTGTTTACCAGAAAGCCTTTCCTAATGCCCCCCATTGAAAGTACCCATTCCCTTTTTGCATCCCTGTAGCTCTTGGCTTTTAAGTATCTAAACAACTCATAAATTTCCTTGTACTCAAGTATATGTCAAATGTTCTCACTGGAGCATATATTTCTTAAGGCTAGGTACCCTGTTATAACATTTTTTATCTTTTGAAAACTTAGTAAGTGACTTTCTCACAGTAATAATAAATTCTGGAACATTTACTTAGTTTTGCACACTGTTCTTAACAGTTTACAAGCGTATCTCCTTTATTCCTCACAAGACTCAGAGCCTTTTTTTAACAGAAATGGAAAACAAGGTTTAGAAATGCCTAGTAACTAGCAGAAGGGCCAAACCAGGGCTGCAAAGTAAGTCAATTAGTTAGTTCTCATCCAAAGACTATGACCCTACTAAGCTTTACGTTATCCTTGAATAAAAGTTTATTTTATAATAAACATTGTCCATGCTTGTTCAGTCATGTCCAACTCTTTGTGACCCCATAAACTGGAGCCCACCAGGATCCTCTGTCTGTGGCGTTTCCCAGGTGAGAATGCTGGAGTGGATTGCCATTTCCTATCCAGAGGACTTTTCTGACCCAGGGATCAAACCTGTGACTCATACATCTCCTGCATCCACAGGTGGATTCTTTACCACTGAGCCAACTGGTGAGCTCAAAATAAAAATGTCACTGATCAAATTTTTTAAATACCTATACACACTGAAAGAGAGGGGAAATAGACAAAAAATGGTTTGTCATCTTTAAAAAGACTTCTTTGGAGTAGTTTCCAGATATTGGAAATGTTTCTAACTAAAATATGAGCTGTAGTAAATTTCAACTTTAGTATCAGTGTCAGCATTTATGTCATAATTAGTTAATGATGAGTTAAATGAAAAGCCATCATGTAGATACAACATTTTGACATGATCACACACATAAATTAATAATAAGTGACAGGTCATATCCAAAGGGAAATTAGTCAGTTAGCTTATCAAATACTTTAGAGCCACTGGAGAAATGATTTTGTGGGCAGCTAAAAAACCTGAAGAGGGAGAATAGAATACTTTTAAAATATTTTCTTATTAAGGATATTGGCAATAAACAGATTATGCACCATGGACATGCATTATGTTGGAGAAGGCAATAGCAACCCACTCCAGTACTCTTGCTCTTATCAAATACTTTAGAGCCACTGGAGAAATGATTTTGTGGGCAGCTAAAAAACCTGAAGAGGGAGAATAGAATACTTTTAAAATATTTTCTTATTAAGGATATTGGCAATAAACAGATTATGCACCATGGTACATGCATTATGTTGGAGAAGGCAATAGCAACCCACTCCAGTACTCTTGCCTGGACAATCCATGGGTGGAGGAGCCTGGTAGGCTGCAGTCCATGGGGTCACTGAGAGCTGGATGTGACTGAGCGACTTCACTTTCACTTTTCACTTTCATGCATTGGAGAAGGAAATGGCAACCCACTCCAGTGTTCTTGCCTGGAGAATCCCAGGGATGGGGGAGCATGGTGGGCTGCCGTCTCTGGGGTAGCACAGAATTAGGCACGACTGAAGTGATCTAGCAGCAGCAGCACGTGCATTATGTATCATGAGACTTAAAGAAGAAAATCAGACCTTACTTGAAAAAACTCAAATTAATTTCTTTGAGTAAATTATTGGATCATAATGGCTATTCCTGGAAAGATTATCACTGTGCAGATAAAGGATTAAGAAATTAAGAAATGACTTGATCAGAGCCATAAACCTAGCAGGCCTAAATGCAGTTTTATGAGTCCTAATTCAGCTATCACCAAACTGTTCCTCTCTGATATTCTAATACATTAAGTGTGCTGCGGACAGTATTTCTTCACTATCAGAAAGCATGCAATTTCATCTGTGTTTGCTGTGTCTGTGTGTGTGTGCGTGTGTGTGTGTGTGTGCATGCTTAATTAGGGCATAGTTGCTTTACAGTGCTGTACTGGTTTCTGCTGTACACTGAGGTGAATAAGCTATATATTTACATATATCCCCTCCCTCTTGGACTTCCCTCCTACCCACCCCCTCATCCTGTCTCTCTAATTGCTCCCAGAACAGCCAGCTGAGCTCCCTGTGCTATACCGCAGGTTCCCACGAGCTGTCAGTTTTACATATGGCAGTGCATGTACATCAGTCCTAAGATCCCGGTTCATCCCACCACATCGTCCCCACCACCATGTCCACATATCTGTTCTCTTTCATCTGTGTCGCTATTGCTGCCCTGCAGCTAGGTTCATCTGGATTGGTTTTCTAGATTCCACATATATGCATCAATATACAATATTTGTTTTTCTCTTTCTGATTTACTTCACTCTGCATGACAGACTCTACGTCCATCTGCATTTCTACAAATGCACTCTTGGTAGTAATGCAAAGTGGTGAAGCCGCTATGGAGAGCAACATGGAAATTCCTGAAAAACAAAACAAAACCAAAAATAGAGCTACCATATGACCCAGGTAAGTCATATGGGCTTCCCTGGGTGGTTCAGATGGTAGAGAATCTGCCCACAATTATTAGGAAAATCTGGGTTAAATCCCTAGGTCAGAAAGATTTTTCTGGGGAAAGGAATCACTACCTATTCAAGTCTTCTTGCTTGGAAAATTCCATGGACAGAGGAGCCTGGTGAGTTACAGTCCATGGGGTCACAAAGAGTCAGACATGACTGAGCAACTAATTCTTACAGCAGTCCCACTATTGGACATGTATATTACATGTGTGTGTGTGTGTGTGTGTGTGTGTGTGTGTGTGTGTGTGTGTGCTCAGCCTTGTCTTACTCTTTATAACCCTATAGACTGTAGCCCACCAGGATCCTCTCTCCTTGGGATTGTACAGGCAAGAATATTGGAATGGGTTGCCATTTTCTCTTCCAGGAGATCTTCTTGACTCAGGGATTAAACCTGTGTTTCCTGAGTCTCCTGCATTGCAAGCGGATTCTTTACCACTGAGTCATCAGGGAAGCCCCTGAGGAAACCATAATTCAAAAAGACACATGTACCCTAGTGCTCACTGCAACACTATTTACAATAGCCAAGACATGAAAGCAACCTAAATGTCCATTGACAGATGAATGGATAAAGAAAATGATCTGTGGTTTTTTGAAGTAGAAAAGATCACTACTGAATCTTTCATAGACGTTGTTTATCTCACACTTCTTTCCTTTCTTCCATAACTCACTTCTATAATTATTTTGCTTCCACCATTCAACCACAACTGCTCTTCTCCAGGCCACCCAAAATCTCCATGATGCAAATAAATTCAGAGGAAGTTTCTTACTTTTCAACTACCTTGTCATCTCTGCACTAAGGGCACAGTCCATCACTGTCTCCATCATCAGGCACTTTACAATCCCTCCTCCCTTTTCTAGCAGTCTGGACACTGGAAATAGGCTGGTGCATGTCACAATGGTCCAGGGACCCTGAGGGTGTGAATGGAGCATCCACAGAACCTGCTATAACATCTATTTTTAGATGTACCTATTGAGGGAACAGGGCACTGAATTCCACATTAAATCCATCCAGGCTCTCTCCCCATATAAAATTGCTTCAAGACTGACATCTTTAACTTGGTCTCATCTTGCTTTAAAGAGCCTAAATGCTGAACCATTTTTGATTCACCTCAGAGAAATTATTTCATCTTGGGTGAACTCAGCCTTACTTTCAGAGCTTAAAAATGTTTCCTGTTAGTCCTCTGAATTTCCACTAACCTTTTAGAAGACAGCATTAAAAGGGGGAGGGGGGATCTGGGGTCAGATAAATCTGGTTTTGAATCTCAGTCTCTTTTATTTAAGGAATTTTCATAAATGCTCAGAGCCCTGGTTTCCTCAACTGTAAAACAAAGATAATGTTAGTTTCTCTTTCACGTGCCTGTTATGATGATTAGGTGCAGTGATTTATATAAGGCCTCTAATGGAATGCATTAACAGTGTTAGGGTTAATTGTGTTCATTGGACTCAGTGAGGATGGTAGTTTCATTATCTCTAATAGGGCAGTGTGTGTTCTTTAAAGCACCAAGCTCTTTTCTGACTCTGAATTTTGTACCAACTCATCATTCTTCCTCATTGAATAAAAATTGTCTGGGCCCATTAACTCAACTCATGAGACTGAGTAAGGTATTCAATTACCATACGCCCCTTAGATCATGCTGGGTTGTCTCACAGCTTTAGCGCAGACTGTGATCAATCTTACAAAAGTTCACCTGTCCCAAGATCAGGGAATTTTTGTTCTTAAATACATATACATATAGATGGTGGTGAAATAAAAGGATATGCATTTATCTCCTGCTACTGCTGCTAAGTCACTTCAGTCGTGTCTGATTCTGTGTGACCCCATAGACGGCAGCCCACCAGGCTCCCCCGTCCCTGGGATTCTCCAGGCAAGAACACTGGAGTGGGTTGCCATTTCCTTCTCCAGTGCATGAGAGTGAAAAGTGAAAATGAAGTTGCACAGTCATGTCTGACTCTTAGCGACTTCATGGACTGTAGCTGACCAGGCTCCTCCGTCCATGGGATTTTCCAGGCAAGAGCACTGGAGTGGGCCGCCATTGCCTTCTCTGATTTATCTCCTAGGAGAGCAGAAAAATTGCAGCTAGCTGTTGAACAAGTATTGACAGGAGGATGCTGGAACCCATCATAAAGTGATACCCACATCAAAAAACAAAGATCCACAGTGAAATGGTAGAAGGGGTACAATCTCAATTAAATCAAATCCCATACCCACTGGGTGGGAGACCCACAGACCCAAGAACAATAACACCAAAGAAGTTCTTGAATTGTTTTGAAGGTTCAGAACCCCACATCAGGCTTTCCAGCCTGGAGATCTGACAAAGGGACTGGGAATCCCCAGGGAATCTGGCCTTAAGGGCCAGCAGGATTGTTTATAGAACTTCCAGAGGACTGATAGAAACAGACTCCAGTCTTGGAGGGCACAAACAAACTTTTGCATGTACCAAGACCCAGAGGAAAGGAGCAGTGCCACCTTGGGAGACAGAGTGAAAACTACCTGCTAGTATTGGACGGTCTCCTGTGGAGGTGTGGGCAAGCAGGTTCTCATCACAGGAATGGGGGCACTGGAAGGTTCCCCTTGGTATAAACCCTCTTGGAGTTCACCATTCAGTTCAGTTGAGTTCAGTTCAGTCGTTCAGTCGTGTCCGACTCTTTGTGACCCCATGAATCGCAGCACACCAGGCCTCCCTGTTCATCATAATCTCCCACAGTTCACTCAGACTCACGTCCATCAAGTCAATGATGCCATCCAGCCATCTCATCCTCTGTCACCCCCTTCTCCTCCTGCCCCGAATCCTTCCCAGCATCAGAGTCTTTTCCAGTGAATCAGCTCTTCGCATGAGGTGGCCAAAGTACTAGAATTTCAGTTTTAGCATCATTCCTTCCAAAATAGTCCCAGGGTTGACCTCCTTCAGAATGGACTGGTTGGATCTCCTTGCAGTCCAAGGGACTCTCAAGAGTCTTCTCCAACACCACACTTCAAAAGCATCAATTCTTCGGTGCTCAGCCTTCTTCACAGTCCAACTCTCACATACATATATGACCACTGGAAAAACCATAGCCTCGACTACACAGACCTTAGTCTGCAAAGTAATATCTGTGCTTTTGAATATACTATCTAGATTGGTCATAACTTTCCTTCCAAGGAGTTATTAAGTCTTTTAATTTCATGGCTGCAGTCACCATCTGCAGTGATTTTGGAGCCCCCCAAAATAAATTTCCACTGTTTCCCCATCTATTTCCCATGAAGTGATGGGACTGGATGCCATGATCTTCATTTTCTGAATGTTGAGCTTTAAGCCAACTTTTTCACTTTCCTCTTTCACTTTCATCACGAGGCTTTTTAGTTCCTCTTTACTTTCTGCCATAAGGATGGTGTCATCTGCATATTTGAGGTTATTGATATTTCTCCCAGTAATCTTTATTCCAGCTTGTGTTTCTTCCAGTCCAGCATTTCTCATGATGTGCTCTGCATATAAGTTAAATAGGGCTGGGTTGCTCAGGTGCAACCCAAATTGCTTAACTGAGCAAGGCCCTGCCTACCACAGCAAGACTCAGTTTTTCCCATTGCCAGTCTCTCCCATCAGGAAGCTTACACAAGCTTCATC
>SJYC01009330.1:0-127931 GCA_006408675.1 Madoqua kirkii
GGGCTGGGTTGCTCAGTGCAACCCAAATTGCTTAACTGAGCAAGGCCCTGCCTACCACAGCAAGACTCAGTTTTTCCCATTGCCAGTCTCTCCCATCAGGAAGCTTACACAAGCTTCATCCATTTTAGCCTCATCCATCAGAGGGCAGACAGAAGCAGCAAGAAGAAGCACAGTGTCACAGCAGGTAACACAAAAACCATACTGTAGAAAGCAGAAAGTTATATCCCAGATGAAGACACAAGATAAAATCTCAGAAGAACAACTAAATAAAGAGGAGGTAGGCAACCTTCCAGAAAAGGAATTCAGAATAGTGATAGTGAAGATGATCCAGGATCTCAGGAAAAGAATGGAGGCCAAGATTAAGAAGATTCAAGAAATGTTTACCAAAGACCTAGAAGAACTAAAGAACAAACAGAGATGGGTAATACAGTAGAAGGAATCAACAGCAGAATAACTGAGGCAGAAGCACAGAGAAATTACTTGGAAAACAGAAAAATGGAAATCACTGCCACAGAACAGAATCTAGAAAACAGAATGAAAAGATATGAAGACAGCCTAAGACCTCTGGGACAATATTAAATGCACCAGCCTTCACATTATAGGGGTCCCAGAAGGAGAAGACAGAGATAAAGAGCCTAAGAAAATATTTCAACAGATAACAGCTAAACATTTTCCAAACATGGGTAAGGAAATAGTCAGCCAAGTCCAGGGAGAACAGAGAGTCTCAAGAACGATAAACCGAAGGAGGAACACAAGACACACTGTAATCAAACTTACAAAAATTAAAGACAGAGATAAAATATTAAAAGCAACAAGGGAAAAGTGACAAAAATATACAAGGGAACTCCCATCAGACTATCAGCTGATCTCGCAATAGAAACTCTACAAACCCAAAGAGAATGGCATAATATATTTAAAGTGATCAAAAGGAAGAACATACAGCCAACAACACTCTCCCCAGCAAGACTGTCCTTCAGGTTTAATGGAGAAATCAAAAGCTTTCCAGACAAGCAAAAGTTAAGAGAATTCAGCACCACCAAACCAATTTCACAACAAATGCTGAAGGAACATCTCTAGGCAAGAAACCCAAGAAAAGGAAAAGACCTACAGAAAATAAACCCCCAAAATTAAGAAAATGGTAATAGGATAATCAGTCAGTTCAGTCACTCAGTCGTGTCCAACTCTTTGTGACCCCATGAATCGCAGCACACCAGGCCTTCCTGTCCATCACCAACTCCTGGAGGTCACTCAGACTCACATCCATCAAGTCAGTGATGTCATCCAGCCATCCCATTCTCTGTCGTCCCCTTCTCCTCCTGCCCCCAATGCCTTCCAGTATCAGAGTTTTTTCCAATGAGTCAACTCTTTGCATGAGGTGCCCAAAGTACTGGAATTTCAGCTTTAGCATCATTCCTTCCAATGAAATCCCAGGGTTGACCTCCTTCAGAATGGACTGGTTGGATCTCCTTGCAGTCCAAGGGATTCTCAAGAGTCTTCTCCAACACCACACTTCAAAAGCATCAATTCTTCGGTGCTCAGCCTTCTTCACAGTCCAACTCTCAAATCCATACATGACCACAGGAAAAATCATAGCCTTGACTAGACAGACCTTAGTCGGCAAAGTAATGTCTCTGCTTTTGAATATGCTATCTAGGTTGGTCATAACTTTTCTTCCAAGGAGTA
Source organism: Madoqua kirkii (assembly GCA_006408675.1). NCBI lineage: Eukaryota > Metazoa > Chordata > Mammalia > Artiodactyla > Bovidae > Madoqua > Madoqua kirkii. Next base: position 1,684 of record SJYC01009330.1, read on the forward strand.
AGCATCTTTTAATTTCATGGCTGCAGTCACCATCTGCAGTGATTTTGGAACTCCCCAAAATAAAGTCTGACACTGTTTCCACTGTTTCTCCATCTATTTCCCATGAAGTGATGGGACTGGATGCCATGATCTTCATTTTCTGAATGTTGAGCTTTAAGCCAGCTTTTTCACTCTCCTCTTTCACTTTCATCAAGAGGTTCTTTAGTTCCTCTTCACTTTCTGCCATAAGGGTGGTGTCATCTGCATATCTGAGGTGATTGATATTTCTCCCAGAAATCTTGATTCCAGCTTGTGTTTCTTCCAGTCCAGTGTTTCTGATGATATACTCTGCATAGAAGTTAAATAAACAGGGTGACACTATACAGCCTTGATGTACTCCTTTTCCTATTTGGAACCAGTCTGTTGTTGCATGTCCAGTTGTAACTGGTGCTTCCTGACCTACATACAGATTTCTCAAGAGGCAGGTCAGGTGTCTGGTACTCCCATCTCTTTCAGAATTTTCCACAGTTTATTGTGATCCACACAGTCAAAGGCTTTGGCATAGTCAATAAAGCAGAAATAGATGTTTTTCTGGAACTCTCTTGCCTTTTCAATGATCCAGCAGACGTTGGCAATTTCATCCTTGGGTCTTCTGCCTTTTCTAAAACTAGCTTGAACATCTGGAAGTTCACAGTTCACGAACTGCTGAAGTCTGGCTTGGAGAATTTTGAGCATTACTTTACTAGCGTGTGAGATGAGTGTAATTGTGCAGTAGTCTGAGCATTCTTTGGCATTGATATAGATCAATAATTACCTTAAATGTAAATGGATTAAATGCACCAACCAAAAGATATAGATTGGCTGGGTGAATGAAAGCCCATGCATGTATGTACTTCCACTGACCACATGATCCTGCTTGACCCCCACCAAACTTGCATATAATTATTTTACATTGTTATATTTGTCATGTTCCCATTATGGCTTGCGATTGTAATTATCTTTTACTTTGTGCCTGGCTATTGATTTTGAAAATTGATACACGTATTTTACTATTGTGATTATGTAACTATCACTCACTTAATACCATTGTATCATGATTGGTCAACAGAAAAATAATAGAACTCTATATCAACAAAACTAGCGTCATAAAAATTAAAAAAACCTATAATCACTTTTCAGAGAAGGCAATGGCACCCCACTCCAGTACTCTTTCCTGGAAAATCCCATGGACAGAGGAGCCTGGTGGGCTGCAGCCCATGGGGTCGCTACTAGTCAGACACGACTGAGCGACTTCACTTTCACTTTTCACTTTCATGCATTGGAGAAGGAAATGGCAACCCACTCCAGTATTCTTGCCTGGAGAATCCCAGGGACGAGGAAGCCTGGTGGGCTGCCATCTATAGAGTTGCACAGAGTCAGACATGACTGAAGCGACTTAGCAGCAGCAGCATAATCACTTTTTAAAATCCAGATGCTTATCAAAATTATCTTGTAGTTTTTTGAAAAATGCAAATGTCCAGATACCATTTTTTTTCTCCAGAGCTCCAATATGTTTCTAACAAACAGTCATGTTTAAAAACAACTGGACTATATGAGGTTCTTTTTATCTAGTTTGCTTCACTCTTTCTATTTCATATTTAATGCTCCCATTTCATTTAGTTTTTGTTCTCTAATTTCTCCATCTCTTCTTTTAATGTTTTTTTCTCAAGACTTTATCAAGTGTAGTAGAAAAGCTTTTGTATACATACACATAAATATGTATAATATATATATCTGTTATAGAAACATATAGAAAAGCTATGAATTTTTGCCTAACTAAATAAATGATGACATTTTCATTCCACTTGTTTGACTTAGTATGAATAGCATGCTAGATTTCTAATTTAACATAGATACGCAATAAAGGTTTACTATAGGGAACTATAGTCAATATCTTGTAATAACCTATGATGGAAAATAATTTCAAAAATAATCTATGTGTATTTGTTTAACTACATCACCTTGCTGTGCACCTGAAACATAGTAAGTCAACTATACTTCAACAATATATATATAGTTTTTAAATATATATATACATATAGACACTACTATGTGTTATTCTTATGGATAGAATATGATACAACACAGAAAATCCCTGTCTTTATTGAAGCATACATTCAGATAAAGTAGAAATAAATAAAAACAATGTACAATCCTGAGTTGTGTTTTGGCTCCATTTTGTACTTAATAACTTTGGGATGCCTATTAGACATCCAAATAGGCAGCTGTGCATGTAAGTGCAAAGCTCAGAGGGAAGGTCTGGACTGGAGATATAAATTTGGAAATCATGAGTATATAAATGATATTTAAAGCCCTGACATTTTCAGGGGACTTAGTGAGTGAGAATATACAGAAAAATAAAAAGATGGTCTGGGAACCCCAACATGTAGAGATCTGGAAGAGAAAGACCAGCAAAAGGAACTGAAAGGGTGTGGCCAGTGAGCTGTGAGGAAAACTATGTTTCCAGACAAGCCAACACTCTGCCAGCGACAGGGCATGGTAGGGGTGCCAACATGAACTCGGTCCTGCCTCAGTGGGCGACTCCACTTGGAGACTCTCTATTAGCCTGGCTGAGTTTCTCTCAGGACCGTGCTGTGATCTGAGGCTCTTCCTACCTGGTCCTCTTTCCCCTTCTTTCCCAAGTGTCAGATGAGTCATGTGGTCTGAAAGTTTTCCCTTCCAGCTTCTGCTCACACTGTCTCAGTTCATTCATAGATGTTTGCCTCACTACATCTCTGGTGTGTCTGTTCTCATCAAGCACCTGCTTTCCAGATGAGGAGGATTCTGAGGCTTGCATTCAAGGTACTTCAGTCTCCCAGGGAATTGTGCCCCACCCCCTGCTGTGCCTCTGGACTAATGGCACACTCTCTATTGGCTGCCGTCCCTTCCCCATTTCATTCCCTCTTACTGACCCATTTCCCTCCCACCTTCCAATACACTACTTGCATTTGAAACTTTGTCTCTGAGGAAATCCATACTAAGCTAGATATTATAGAGACACAAATAATCAAAATACTTTAAGTATTCTCCAGCAGTAACTTAAGGGTGTTTTGTTCCTGGGGTTCCATTCCAGTAGATAGAGACTCACACACCAGCTATGTGAGTAAACAGGTAAAAGGAAATTTCAAATGGCCCTGAACCCACATGGTCACAAAGCAATTCACACAGTGTCTGGGAATTCCATGTTCCCAAGAGTCATGAGAACAACAGATGGCAGAAATAGTCTAGAGTTTATTTATATGCAGAGATTGTGCAGTTAATGGGAAGAGGCTTAGCAAGTGAGCCAAATGCTAAAGCACACATCTGGGTGGATGTTTCAGGCAGCTGGTCATAAATCAAGAGGGTTATTGTTGTCAAAGAACTGAGGACTGTTATAACCTTCTCACAAGGCACCCACAGAAGGTCCCTGCTTCCAAAAGTGTGGCCTTGATCAGCCCTGGACCTTGAGCTCTGTTTGTCTGTACTTGACCTTCACTAACACTCCCTGTTGCCTAAATTAGGGCCTGAAAGCCTCCCTCCATGAGACACCACTGCTAACTCTTAAAAGCTGTGAGTTTTAGTCAACTCTTCATAACCCGGCTGTGCATTCTCTGTGGCTAATACCTTTCTCATACCACTGAGCTCCATCTCGAGGTAATTTGCTGCTATGGTCTGAATACTTGGAATTCCCCCAAATTCATAACCTGAAGGTGATGATATCAGTAGTTAGAAACTTTGAACATCAGGACAGAGCCTTCATGAAAGCGATTGGTGCTCTTATTAAAGAGTCCCCAGAGAGCCTACTTATCCCTTTACCATGTGAGGAGTCAACAAGTCTGAGATCCAGAGGAAGGCCTCCACACAAGCACTCTGGCACTCTGATGTCAGACTTCTAGCCTCCAGAACTCTAGGAAATGAATGTCTCCTTTTTATAAGCTACCAGCCTGTGCTATTTCGTTATAGTAGCTTAAATGGACTAAGACACTTGTTCAACTGCAAAGCAATTTTAAAAGAAGATCAAGAAGCCTAGTTTTAGGAAGCTAAATCTATCCCTTGGGCATCTCCTAAAGGACCCAGCAAGTCTACTGCTAAAAATTTACCTAAATAAAATACAATCAAAGAGGAGCACTATTCTTTACATAGTCAAAAGAAAGTGAAAGTGAAGTTGATCAGTTATATCTGACTGTTTGCGACTGCATGGACTATACAGTCCATGGGATTCTCCAGGCCAGAGTACTGGAGTGAGTAGCCAAAATGGCAACCTAATGTTTAACAACATGGCATATGTCAAATAGAAATGCAGTGTGTCAATATGATTAAAATACTACACAGCCCTTGAGAATCATGAAGGAATGTTCCTAGTGTGATGAAAAGAAAATTACAAAAATATGGATAGAATTATATGGAAATTATTTTTAATGTATGTTACATATATGTATACATGTATAATATGTAAATATATATATATATTATGTGTGCATATTTACATTTATATGTCCTAGTGTATAGAAAAGAACTTAGAAGGATGTCTATCACAAATGATAATTTCTGAATAGTAGAATTATCAGTGATTTTCTCCTGCTTGTTTTTCTGCAGTTGACAATTTTTCTGAAAATGAGTATGGTTTCCTTCAATATAAGGAAAGAAACATTGATAAATACTAGTTAATAAAAAAGAAGGAACTGTCATTATACTCCAAAGACAACCAGCATCCCTTTTGATGAGGGTGGAGTGGGGTCAGGGGTCAGGCATTGCACTGAATCAGCCAAAGGAAAGTATTCATTCCTTTTTTTTTCTTTCTGTGTTCTGAGCTGTATGAAGAGCCTGAAGGAAGCTGTGGTCACACTGCCAGCAGGAGAAGAATTTGTGACAGACGTAAAGGATCATCGGGAGTCTTCTAAGTCAGTGGGAAAGCAAACCCGCTAAAGTGAGCTTGTGTGAACCCCTGACCTTGCAATCAGAGGCATCACAGAAGGATCCAAGGCAACTCCCCTCCCACTTTCTTCAGAATGAAGGAGCTTTACTCCTTCAAAGACACAAAACTAAGGTCTTTGTGCTCTTACTCCACAAGTAAGTGTAAAATTCCCAGAGGTACAGACACCTATAAGCCAGATGCCTGACTTTTTAAACCTCGGATCAAGAAACAACTGAGGCTTCTCTGGTAGCTCAGCTGGTATGGAATCTGCCTGTAATGCAGGATCCCAGTTTGATTCCTGGGTTGGGAGGATCCCCTGGAGAAGGGATAGGCTCCCCACTGCAGTATTCTTGGGCTCAGTATTCTTGGTGGCTCAGGTGGTAAAGAATCACATTCAATGCAGGAGATCTGGGTTCTATCCCTGTATTGGGAAGATGCACTGGAGGAGGGCATGGCAACCCATTCCAGTATTCTTGCCTGGAGAATCCCCATGGACAAAGAAGCCTGGTGGGCTACACTCCATGGGGTCACAAAGAGTCAGACACGACTGAGCAACTAAGCACAAGAACCAATTGGCTCTAGGGTTTGGGTTTCATCACTTAACCTTCCAAGACCCCCCATTCTCATATCTGGAAAAGCATGGTCATTATCCTGCCTTGCTCCCAGGGAGGTTATTCGGCAAGCATCTTCTCAGGGACCCAGAAAAAAATTGCTGCAAAGACAGAACTCCCTGAGAGCTTGTCAACATCCTGATCTCAGCAAGGAAGGGCCTGATGATTTACCTGACATTGCTCCTCTCATAGAGGGACAGTGGACAGCTCTGGGTAGACAACCAAGAATCCTTGAAGTTCTTGGTTGCAAGGAATAGAAATCTGTTTTGAATAACTTAAGGTAAACAGGATTTATTGGAAAGTTTTCAAGAGTTCAAGAGAAAGGAAAAAGTGGCCGAGGCACTAGGCTTCAGAAGAACAGGGCTGTGTTATGTCTGGACGTGCAAGGAGGATGACAACTGCCTTGCAGCCAGAGAAGCGGCAAGGTGAGATGGATTCCACTGCTACTGCAGTGACAAATCATCCCCGACATTGCCCTCATCCCTGGGCCATTCCTCAGGCTACAGCAGTCCAGGAGCCAGAGCGTCGACAGCGTGCCTATCCGATGATTTTATGGAGGCAAGAGGGAGGATTTGCCTCCTGTGAAAGTGCAATAGAAACTGGTTTCTGGAATCACCCTGCCAACAGCCCCAGTCACAGTGAGGACTAATCTTCCTTAACCTGGGTAGATCTCATGTTCACAACCACAAAATGTCAAACATCGGGCCCAAATACCTCACTATCAAGTCAAATCAAGAAAGTATAGACAATCTTATTCACAAAGAAGAAATACAGGCACAGACGTAGAGAACAAATGTATAGATAACAAGGGGAAAGATGGGGATGGAATGAATCGGGAGATTGGGATTGACATATATACACCATTTATACGATGTATAAAATCAATAACAAGAGCCTACTGTATAGTACAGGGAATTTTACTCTGTGGTGATCTAAATGGGAAGGAAATCTAAAACAGAGGGATATATGTGTATCTACAGCTGATTCACTTTGCTATATAGCAGAAACTAACACTACGTTGAAAAGCAACTGTATGCCAATATTTTTTTTTTAATTTTTGACGTATTGTGACAACAATCAGTGTTGTGTTAGAAGCTGCTTCACTGATATCTACCTTCAACCAGCTTTTCTGGTCTTATTTCATTCAGTTCAGTTCAGTGTGTCCAACTCTTTGCGACCCTGTGAATTGCAGCATGCTTATCTCATTACTGCCTATTAAACCCAGAGTACTTGCAACAGTATCTCCTAAAGACTTGTTCCACCTTGCTATTTTGTATTAAAAGTGCCTCCCTGCTCACCACACAATCTCTCTATAGACTCCTTCAGTATATAACAAAATTCATCCATTTTTTTTCAGGCCCATCACCTCCATGATGTTTCCCAGCCATCCCTACCAGAAGGACCCTTTCTCCTCCAAACTTCACTGTGACTCCATGTCTATAACCCTCTGAAGAGGATTCAGTCTCAGAGTGCTGCTGTGTGAAAAAGCAAAGCCTGTTAAGGCAAAAAAAAAAAAAATTCTGTCATTCCCTGTATCCATGGAGCCCTCAAACACCAGACTCCCTCCCGTCACAAAGCATCTCATTATCCCAGCTCTTCATTATTTCATTTCCGGCTTTCCTCTCTCCCATCTTTATTATGTAAGCAAGACAAAGTTCTCCAGCAAGCCTTTGTTTTGTCCTTCTCTGTACATTTTCTGATTCTCTCGGTTTCTCTTTTGCTTTCCTTCATCCCTCCCTTCTGTGTCCCTGTCCGTCTCTCTCACAAACACACACACACACACACACACACACACAACCCTAGAAACCATCTGGCAGGGGACTGGAGGAGGGAAATTAAGGTGGACATAAAGGGAAACTCTATGAAAGGGGAGATGCTATAAGCACCTCCAGGTTAATAAACCTTATCCTGTTACATATCTATTACACATTTGGAAAATTACCTCGAAATAAAGTTATCTGTGCACATGCATTTTCTTTCCAACTGAATTTTAAGAAATTCCAGGGCAGAGACCAAGCCTCAGTCACCTCTTTTGCTCTCATAGACAGCATACCTGATACTTTTTAACCACCCAACATACATATAATGAATTAATGAGCACATGCATTAGCTAATTAATTAACAATAATCAGCGGGTCACCTGTAGCTATGGTTGTGCTGACAGTGACACAAGGAAGCAAATTAATGATTTTCTAGCTTTTGATCCCTAGAAGTTTTATTTCTGCCCTATCTGTACAGATATCATTAATGAGGACTTCAAATAAATGAGATCTATCTAAGAGACAGGCTTACTACCAAGAGGAGCTGAAAACCCATTTTGATCTTTCACAGAAAGAAGGGCAGATGGGACTCACAGCATACTCACTCTTTTAAAATGAGCTTTAATTTAATTTCCTTGCCTCTGGCAGTATCTCTTAGAAGCAGGAGAGTGAACGGCTGCAAGAGGATTCAAAAGAGGGTGGAGGCTGAGGGGTCATCAAAGCTGGGAGGTCAGTGGCAGCACCAGAGTGCCTATCACAGGGCCCACCTCTCCCATCACTGCATGTTTGAACACTTCAATAAGAGAGATAATTACTATTTCATTGACGCAGTACTTTCTACTTCACTTTCCCAAGTCCATGACCTCATTTAATCCTCTAAGCCATCCTGAGACCTTCTTTCCTTTTCCTCAGCTACCCCTATCCTATCCACCCAAGTTCACAATTTAAAGCCACATTTAATAAAAAGGTACATACCTACAACATCAGTGATGAAACAAACAGAGAAAAGAATATTTAGGCCATATTCAGTTCAGTCGCTCAGTCGTGTCCGACTCTTTGTGACCCCATGAATCACAGCACACCAGGCCTCCCTGTTCATTACCATCTCTCGGAGTTCACTCAGACTCACGTCCATCAAGTCAGTGATGCCATCCAGCCATCTCATCCTCGGTCGTCCCCTTCTCCTCCTGCCCCCAATCCCTCCCAGCATCAGAGTCTTTTCCAATGAGTTTAGGCCATATTACAGAACATATATATGATGGTTTCAGTGTTTAGACTCTTAAAAAATAGTTGTGATAATGATGAGCTCAAAACTTATTAAGATCTACTAGATGTCTGTAATTTTCCATACATTTCATCCACCAAACTATGCTGCAAAGAAAACATAGCTATGGTTCCCAATTTACAGATGAATAAACTAGGGCATAAAGAGGTTAAGAGACTTGCCAAAGGTGAAAGCATAACGGACCAGGATTCAAACAGGAAAGTTTTCTGTTCCTGTGTTCACCGTCACTATGTTAACTGTTTCCATGGCCAAATCAAGGTAGAAGATGATGAACTGAAGAAAATTTCTTTACTGTAAGACTTTACAGTTTTTAACATGGTGTTTTGCATTGCAATTCTGTAAAAGCTAACTTCTAAATTCATTTGATCATGTTACTTTTGTTCTGGTGGAAGTAGTATGCTAGTTTGGGAAAGATGCCATGAGTTTAGTTTCTACTTTGAATTCAAGGCCCCTGGAAAGCTGTTTGATGTTTCCTAAGGCTCTGAGGGCAGCCTCACAGCACATCATGAAAACCAAGAAGAAACATGACCTGCCATTTTCATCACCCCAGGCTCTTCAGGAAGTTGTTGTGCCCATTTTTTGGAAAGAAGAAGCAGGCCTACACAGGTTGTCTGATTTGCCTAAGTCATGGAATCACGATTCAAACCAAGACAAGCTAGCCTCAGAAGCAACGCTCTGAATTCCTGGACAGTCATACTGCCACCGCCACGTGGGCAGTGAGCAACAGGAATCCCTGAGCCACAGCATGTCGCCATGGCAACAGCACAGGCTAAAGGACAGAGCCTGGCTGTGACTGTGGGCTGGGCCAACTTCACCAAATCTCAGTTTTTTCCATCTATAAAATGAGAGCAATAAAACTGACTTTTTAGAGATTGATGTAAAGATTAAAGACTTAGTAACTTGCCTACAGTAAATGCTTGATAAACATAAGCTAATTAAGTAATTAATTCTAAACAAACCACATCACATTTTCTAGAAGAGATTTACTTTTCAAGGTAAGGTGATATTGTCTTCCTGAAATTTCTCCCAAGGCACAGATGACAGCAGACAGGACAGGGAAGACAAAACGGAGTCACAAATCTCTGGTTCATTTGTCTGGCTGGGACAATTGCCACAGGAAGACGTGAACGTGCAGGCTCAATGTATTCTTTTTCGTTATAACCAGCCTTCTTCCTATGCTCTCCTTCATTGTCCTGTACCCGCCCTGTTCAGATTCCATTTAGATTCTCCCTCAAAGAGGAACTGCCTCTCTTCATACATACTTCACTTTACTCTTTCTGACTGTTGCCTTCACTTCCATATGGCTTATTTAACGATGTTGTGACCTAGCAGGACCCCTCTCACCTGGGCTCCTGAGAGTGGTGTCTACTCACCTGAGAAACACCAGATCTTCTTCAACACTGAACCTCCAAACGTTTTCTTCACCTCACAGTTGGGACATAGGAATGTAAATACTCTGCAGTCTCTTTGGCCTCTCTGGCCTCTGTGTTATATATAAGCAGGTATTCCATATTCTCCCAAACCTATTAGTATGTTCTCATTCAATAACATAATATACAGAATGTTTCCAACATCAGTTCAGTTCAGTTGCTCAGTCGTGTCCGACTCTTTGCGACCCCATGAATCGCAGCACGCCAGGCCTCCCTGTCCATCATCAACTCCTGGAATTTACTCAGACTCATGTCCATCGAGTCAGTGATGCCATCCAGCCATCTCATCCTCTGTTGTCCCCTTCTCCTCCTTCCCCCAATCCCTCCCAGCATCAGAGTCTTTTGCAGTGAGTCAACTCTTCGCATGAGCTGGCCAAAGTACTAGGGCAAAAGGGTACCTTTGCAAACACACTAGTGCTATATGTATATTTCTTTTTTTACATTGTCTCCTCTGATACAGTAGAGTCCTCTTCTGATCAATACTACCCATGAAATAAACAAAAGAAAAAAGTAATGAACCCGAATCTACTAGCACCTAGTACAAGCCACCATGAATGAAACGGCCATCACTAATCTATATGATGCTTCATTTTGCAAATTAGCAAAAAGGCACTTCTTCTGGACCTCATAGCAACACACAATAGGGCAAGTCTCTGTTGGACTTCAGCTCCCACCTCCCCACCCTTCTGGATGCTCTCAGAACATCCGTAATAACTGTACAGGGTGGCTTTGATCATCTTTTTCTAGATTACTACACTACTTTATCTGTTCTCCCTTCTTTTTTATCTTGACAACATATATCCTATTCTCAGCATAGCCATTGAATTGATCTTTTCAAAATGTGCATCAGATCATATGCCCCTCCTACTTGAAGTCCTCACCCTTGGAATAAAATTCAAAATTCTTCACATGAGCAACAAGACTCTGCCAGATCTGGCTCCTTCCTTCCTCATTCTGAATACTCTTCTCTTGTTCACTCTGCTTCAGCCACAGTGACCTTCTTTCTGTTTCCTAAACACTCTGAGTTTGTTCCCACTTCAGGGTTTTTGTTTCTTCTATTAGTCAACTAAACTGCATAAGAACCTCCCCTACATCAGAGGCTGTCCACAATAAGCCTTTATGTATGGGTGTGCCTGTGTCGACAGGTCTGCAAGTCAGCTGTGCCTCTGCAGGGACCAGCTCTTCCTCAGGCTGCAAGTTGGCTGGGGCTGGTTCCATGCTGTCAGTTGGGTTCAGACCTGCCCCATGAATAATATCCTTCTGAACCACTGCCACCAGCCCTGTTCTTTTCATTGCAAGTGGCAGGATATGAGACCAGGCTATACCACGTGAATAAGTTTTAAGACTTGGAGACTATTCCATTGGCTAGAATAAGTTATATGACCATGCCTAGCATCAGAGGGACAGAAAATCCACTCTGCCCAAAATGAGAGTGTATCTCAAAAGTTACCTGGCAAATATGATGGGTATATATCCCTGTTACAGGGCATTGAGGTATTTGGACCCATAAGCCTATAGATGTTCTAACTCCACATTTTCTCATGGCTAGCTCACTCTGTCTGAAGATGTTATCTCCTCCTAAAGGTCATCTTGGGCCACTGTATTCCAAAAGTACATGTACAACCATATATACTGGGGTACATGGCCAAAGGAGGAGGAAATGGCAAACCACCCCAGTACACTTGTTATAAAATCTCATGAACTGTATATAAGTTGATATATACAACTGTATATGAGTTGTATATAACTGTATATCAGTTGTATCCAACTCTTTGTGACCCCATGGAATCCTCTAGAACGGAATACTAGAGTGGGTAGTCATTCCCTTCTCCGGGGGATCTTCCCAACCCAGGGATCAGACCCAGGTCTCTCACATTGCAGGTGGATTCTTTACCAGCTGAGCCATGATTGGAAGCCTGAACTGTATAAAAAGACATGAAAAAAATATGATACCAAAAGATGAGTCCTGCAGGTTGGAAGGTGTCCAATTCACTATTGAGAAAGAGCTGAGGACAATCACTAATAGCCCTAGAAAGAATTAAGGAGCTAGGCCAAAACAGAAATGGTGCTCAGTTGTGGATGTGTCTAGTGATGAGTAAAATCTGATGCTGCAAAGAACAGTAACGTATAGGAACTTGGGATGTTAGGTCCATGAATCAAGGTAAACTGGATGTGGTCAAGCAGGAGACGGTAAGAATAAACATTGACATCTTAGGAATCAGTGAACTAAAATGAATGGGAATGGGAGAATTTAACTCAGATGACCATTATATCTACTACTGTGGGCAAGAATCCCAGAGACAAAATGAAGCAGCCCCCATAATCAACAAAAGAGTCTGAAATGTAGTACTTGGGTGCAACCTCAAAAATGACAGAATGATCTCAGTTCAATTCCAAAACAAAGCATTCACTATCACAGATATCCAAGTCTATGCCCCAACCACTAATGCCAAAGAAACTGAAGTTGAATCAGTTTATCAGTTCTCTGAAGTTCTAGAAGACCTCCTAGAACTAATACCAAAAAAAAAAAAAAAGAATAAGTTTTATTCATCATTGGGGATTGGAATGCAGAAGTAGAAAGTCAGGAGATACCTGAAGTAGCAGGCAAGTTTGGGCTTGGAGAACAAAATGAAGCAGGACAAAGGCTAACTAAATTTTGCCAAGAGAATTCATTGGTCACAGCAAACACCCTTTTTCAACAACACAAGAGATGACTTTACACATGGACATCACCAAATAGTCAATACCAAAATCACACTGATTACATTCTTTGTAGCCAAAGATGGAGAAACTGTATACAGTCAGCAAAAATAAGACCTGGAGCTAACTGTGGCTCGGATCATCAGCTTCTCATAGCAAATCCAGGCTAAAACTAAAGAAAGTGGGGAAAACCACTAGGTAAGCCAGGTATGACTTAAATCAAATCCCCTATGAATATGAAGTAGAAGTGATGAACAGATTCAAGGGATTAGATCTAGTAAACAGTTCTCCTGAAAAACTATGGACAGAGGTTCATAATATTGTACAGAAGGCAGCAAACAAAACCATCCCAAAGAAGAAGCAAAGCAAGAAGTCAAAGTGCTTATCTGAGGAGTCTTTAAAACTAGCTGGAGAAAGAAGAGAAGCAAAAAACAAGGGAGAAAGAGAAAGGTACATCCAACTAAACACAGAGTTCCCAGGAACAGCAAGGAGAGACAAGAAGGCCTTCTTCAGTGAATAATGCTTAAAAATAGAGGAGAACAACAGAAGGGGAACGTCTACAGATCTCTTCGGGAAAATTGGAAATATCGAGGGAACATTTGGCCCAAAGTTGGGCACAATAAAGGACCCAAATGGTAGAGGCCTAGTAGATGCTGAAGAGATCAAGATTACATGGAAGAACTGTACAAAAAAGGTCTTAATGAACCAGATTACTATGATGATGTGGTCAGTCACCCAGAGCCAAATATTCTGTAGTGTGAAATCAAGAGGGCCTGAGAAAGCACTGCTATAATAAAGCTAGTGGATGTGATGGAATTCCAGTAGAGCTATTTAAAACCCTAAAGGATGATGCTACCAAAGTGTTTCGCTCAATATGTCAGCAAACCTGGAAGACCCAGCAGTGGTCACAGGACTGAAAAAGGTCAATCTTCATCCCAATTCCCAAGAAGGTATTAAAAAATGTTCTAGTAGATAATTCCACTCATCTCCCAGGTTAGTACAGTCATGCTTAACATCTTGAATGCTAGCCTTCAGCATTATGTAAGCCAAGAACTTCCAGATGCCCAAGCTGGGTTTGGAAAAGGTAGAGGAATCAGAGATCAAATTGCCAACATTCATAGGATCATAGAGAAAACAAGGGAATTTCAGAAAAAAATATCTACCTCTGTTTCTCTGACTAGCTAACGCCTTTGACTGTGTGGATCATAACAAACTGTGGAAAGCTCTTAAAGATATGGGAATACCAGACCACCTTACCTGTTTCCTGAGAAACCTCTATGTGGGTTAAGAAACAATAGTTAAAACCCTGCATGAACAAGCAATTGATTCAAGATTGGGAAAGGAGCACAGCAGGGCTGTCCGCTGTCACCCTGTTTATTTAGCCTACATGCTGAGCGCATCATGAGAAATGCCAGGCTGGATGAGTTACAAGCTGGAATCAAGAGAGGCTGGAGAAACATCAGCAACCTCAGATATGCAGAATATACCAGTCTAATGGCAGAAAGCAAATAGGAACTAAAGAGCCTCTTGATGAGGGTGAAGGAGAGTGAAAGGGCCAACTTAAAAGTAAGTATTAAAAAAACTAAGATCATGGCATATGGCCCCATTATTTCCTGCAAATAGAAGGGGAAAAGGGAGAAGTAATGACAAATTTCCTCTTCTTGGGTTTTAAAATCACTGTGGATGATGATTGCAGCCATGAAATCAGAAGACAATTGCTTCTCAGCAGGAAAGCTATGACAAATCTAGACAGCGTATTGCAAAGCAGAGCCATTACTCTGCCAACAAAGGTCCATATAGTCAAGGCTATGGTCTTTCCAGTGGTTATGCATGGTTGTGAGAAGTGTACCATGAAGAAAGCAGAGTGCCAAAGAATTGATGCTTTCAAGTTGTGGTGCTAGAGAAGACTCCTGAGAGTCCCTTGGACAACAAGGAAATCAAACCAGTCCGTCTTAAGGGAAATCAACCCTGAATACTCTTTGGAAGGACCGATGCTGAAGCTGAAGCCCCAGTATTTTGGTCACCTGATGAGAACAGCCAACTCACTGGAAAAAAATCCCTGTTGCTGGGAAAGATTGAAGGCAGAAGGAAAAGAGGGAGTTGGTGGATGAGATGGCTGGATGGCATCACCAGTGTAATAGACATGAACTTGAGCAAACCCCAGGAGAAGGAAAGGGACAGGGAGGCCTAGTGTGCTGCGGTCATGGGGCTGGAAAGAGTCAGACATGACTGGGTGACTGAACAACAACACATGGCCACAGTCCAGTTTATGTACTTCCAATGACTCTATAATCCATTTTTCATTTTTGTTTTGTTCATCATATGTATAGATTGAAATTCATTTACTTATATCTTGGCTTACATCTTTATCATAGCTCCCACCACTAGGAATGTAAGCAAGGATTTTCTCTGCCTTATTCACTGCTCTAACTACAATTTGGCATGGAGTTACAGTTCAATAAACTTTGGCTGGATAAGTACAGTCTAGAAACCTGTATTCTTATTAATTCTATGTTAGTCCCTCAGCATATTTTCAATTACTTGCTGTCATACATGAATAAATACGTGAATGTAGGAGTGGGCTTCCCTGGTGGCTCAAATGGTAAAGAATCTGCCTGCAATGTGGGAGACCTGGGTTCGATCCCTAGGTGAGGAAGATCCCCTGGAGAAGGGAACATCTGCCCACTCCAATACAGGGCCTCCCTTGTAGCTCAGTCGGTAAAGAATCTGCCTGCAATGCAGGCGACTTGGGTCTGACTCCTGGGTCAGGAAGATCCCCCGGAGAAGGAAATGGCAACCCACTCCAGTATCCTTGCCTGGAGAATCCTATGGACAGAGGAGCCTGGCAGGCTATGGTACATGGGGTTACAAGAATCTGATGCAACTTAGCAACTAAACCACCAGGCATGGGAGAGTCAGGGAAGATGATTACATCTACAATGTAATATAGATGTAATATTGTATATATGATGTAATATAGAGGTAATAAAAACAGAGGATTTCAAATCAAGCTCTGGCATCCTAAGACCAAAGACTCAGTGTTATTGCTATGAGGTAGAAATAAAAATTGTAGATTTTTCTGCCCAGGATTAAATTAGATGATGCATGTGTAACACTTACCTTAAAGAGAGCAGAGTAGTAAGTAGTGATTTGAAAAGGTAAGACATAACCCAGACAGTGGAGGACTTGTAGGACAATGTGAAAATTTGTTGAGTGGCTCAGATGGGACATGTATTTCTGAGGTTTTTCAACCAGAGTTTGCCAATGATTTCATTGGTAACAAGTAGATTGGCAGACCTCTGTTCCTATTGTCATGCAGGCCATTCAGGTTGGGACTGGCTGTTAGCTGTATTCCCCAAGTAGCCTGTCTATGCTTCTCTGTGCTGACGGACTATCAATGGCCTTCTTTTGTTTTTTTGGTTTTTTTTAACTAGTTTATACTCCCTCAGGCATTGCTTCAGGTCTACAAAACAGTCTCTATATCTATCCTAAATGATATGATCACATTTTCCCATTAGATCCTCATAAAATTCCATCTTGAGAACATGGAGCTGGATTCAATCTTTTACTTTTTTTAAAGGACTCTACCCCCATCATTTTGGAACAGCCTGCTTCTTAGAAGAACTTTGCTAATGAGTTAATTTTCCCATAAGTAGGTAAGAAACCAAGCAGACAGCCCTGTTTTGGTAAAAGGATAAATTAAGGCAAAGAGCAGAAACTGACTCCAAAGTTAGTTCTCCTAGTTGCAAAAATATGTGGTTAATTCTCTTATTTTAGAACTGACCTTCAATTAGTATTGGATTCCTGAGTAGTCATCCCCCTCCTTTACAATGATTACCACAATTTAGTAGTTTAATACGTTCGTGGCAAGAGTATAAGAAAACAGTTACTCTTGCTTACTGGGAGTACAATTCTATAATATTTCCCAAGAGTAATTTGGCATTTACATTCAAATTTAAAATGCACATCCACTTTGGCTGAGAAACTCTGTGTCTAGCACTCTAAGCACCAGTTGTTCTTGTAAAAAATATGTGTACATATACGATAATGTATATATACACTATAGAATATATAAAGATTATATATAGATAACTATATCTAATTCTCAGCATTGTTTGAAATTGAAACAAACAAGCCTACTTACACTGTATATGCTAAGAAACACACTGGAAGGCTGCAAAAAACTATTTGGAACAGTTATTGGAGAGACAATGGAACCAAAGGCACAGAGAATTAGAAAAGCACCAAATGGAAAGAAGAAACTTACTTTTCCATTTATGGGATGATGATTAAATTTTTACACATGACTGTGTTTTAATTTTATTTTGAAAATATGTAGATAATAAAAAGAAAGCAAATGTATCTTCCCCTACAGGACTGTGTGAAGTAGACATTTAAAGGCACCCAGCTTCTCTTGTTCATGTTCCTGGTTCATTTGCTCCCAACTCAGAGACAACATGCACGTTCTTCCTAAAATGAGAGAACTGACTTCAGCATCTCAAGGATGCCAGCCTAAGGAGGAAACAAACCAGCAGGGAGTCCCTGGCTTGGGGAAGCTGGCTGGCTTGGGGAAGTCAACGGGCAAGATTTCAGAGGACAATCAAGCAGTGTCATATTGTGGAAGGTATTAGCTTGTCTTTGGTCCTTTTGGGAAGTGAGATCTGTCTCTCCACCCTGGAAGTAACGGTACATAGTTGGAATATGGGCCTTAATGAGTTCAAAATCCTCCTTGCAGTCTGAAGGGAGGGTCACTCCGTCAAGGTCAAACACTAGAATTCAGTTATTTTTTAAGTTAATTTTTATTGGGGGATAGTTGATTGACAATGTTGTATTAGTTTCTGTATACAGAAAAGTAAATCAGTGGCACATATACATATATCCACTCTTTTTTTTAGATCTTATTAATATTCCCATATAGGTCCTTGGAGAGTACTGAGTGGAATTCCCTGTGGTATACAGTAGGTTCTTACTGGTTATGTATTTTATGTATAGCAGTGTGTATATGTCAATCCAGTTATTCTAACAAAAGTGTCCATGAAAGAGGTAAGAGATGGAGTGGATGCCATCCATCCTGCAGATCAAGCGCATGTCGTAGGAAAATGGCTTTGAGCATCTGTGACAGGGCTTGGCAATCCCACCAGTGACAACAGTGGCTTTCTGTTGACTGTATGCTCTGAGCCAGGCATTGTGCTAAGCTTGCCGTACACACTTTCTCATTAGACCCTTGCAACAGACTAGCCATGTTCATCTTCCAGATTAAATACTTATCCAACAGATAAGTGGCAGAGCCAGGAATAAAACTACATTGGCCTGATTTCTCAAGCCCAGGCTCTCATCCATTCTCAGACAAGATGCTGTTATTTTTGCCCTGACATTCTAAGTGGCTTTTTAGAGAAACAGGGTCACTCAGACTGCCCTATACAACAGTAGAAAGGTTTATGTGTCTGAACACCCATTATATAGGATTCCTGGGCCAGGGCTCATGGGCACTTTGCTTTTCCCTTTGGCCATCTCAGCCAGAACCAAAATAACTACTTGTCAAGTGCACAGTCATCATCATATTGATCGTTTCCCAAGCTTCTCTGGTTTGTCCTGATAGACACCCAACCTTCTGTTTCACTCTTCATCCCCCTTCATTTTATGCATCAGAACAACAGAATACTAGAAAGGAGATGCTGTTTTCTTCCTTTTATTGTTGCAGAAATGGAGCATCTTGCCCAGAGTTCCCTAACTAATTATCAACATTTCAGAATCTCAAACTCTTTCATTGATGAACAAGAGATAATAATATCTAACCTTCAGAGGGGCAGAGATCAGGTCTCTGAAGTTCAGAATACAAAGTAGTCATGCAATAAATTGCACCGCTGTCATGTCATTTCGAAGTAGTTATATCACCCTGGGAAGCCATCTACAACCTGTGTGTCCCTGCTCAAGGTATATAACTTCTCCAAACACCACCTGTCCAATGGAAATATTATTAAGCTCACCCAGCTCTAACTATATTTTGAGGATAAAATGGAATAAATACATAAAATAACTCTACCAGTGACTGGCTCATACTCAGAACTGAATATATAAAAACCTCCTCTGGTAAGAATGCTGTTGACATGTGCCCATCTGTGTAACTCCAAGAATCTGATATGTGGTTATAGAAGTAATACGCTCCTTCTCCTTCTCCTTGCCCCTTCCCTCAACCCTCTTTTCCCTAGATTCCTTGGGTACATATTGAATGTTGTTCCTGTTTAATTGCTCAGCCATGTCCAACTCTTTTTGACCCCATGGACCATAGCCTACCAGGCTCCTCTGTTTAGAGATTTTCCAGGAAAGATTACTGAATAAGTTGCCATTTCCTTCTCCAAGGGATCTTCCTGACCCAGGGATTGAACCCAAGTCTCCTTTATTGGCGGGTGGATTCTTTACCATTGAGTCGCCAGGCAAGCCCCATATTGAATATTATGTGGGTATGTGGGTGTCTGCTAAGTCACTTCAGTCTGACTCTTTGCAACCCTATGAACTGTAGCCCACCAGGCTCCTCTGTCCATGGGATTCTCCAGGTAAGAATACTGGAATGGGTTGCCATGCCCTCCCCCAGGGAATTTTCCTGACCCAGGGATAGATCCTGTGTCTCTTATGTCCCCTGCATTGGCAGGTGGGTTCTCTACCACTAGCACCATATGGAAAGCCCCATATTGAATATTATGCAGTAATTATTCCCTTCCTTTAATGCTGCCTTTTAATAAGACAAGACTGCTCTACCACTGGCTCCAGGTTTTCTTCTCATCCTTCAAGTCTCTGAGGACTCCTCCCAGTGGCCTGCAGCAAGATGCCTCAGAGTGGGGTGCATTTTAGCTGAAGTCTGTTTCAGAGATACAGCCCATGTGATTCTCAGCTCTGGCCATATGCTTGATCACTTTCCAGCACAGCTTTTGATGTGAAAGGGAGGAAGTAAGACTCTCTCTTACCCATGGCTAAAAATAATTTCAGAAGGCTGGAGGCAAAGCAGAGGTGATGCCAGCTATCTCCTGGAATAGTTGATAAAACGGCTGCCTCCCGCAGGCCCATTTCATGCATTTCCTTTTCTATCTTTCTGCTTCCCCTACATACTTTTTTTTTTTTTCTGGACATGCTGGGGAAAGCCTCACATAATAAGCTAGGAAAACTGGGTATCCTGTCATCTCATCTTCCACCTGGGATTGTCACTTCCTTTTTGCTAAGTCTTCTCACTGAGTCAGCCCACCTGATTAGAAGACCTGTTCTTTCCTGTCCAGCCTTCAGTTGCCCAGTTTTTGGAACTCAGCAGCACTGTATCAAACATGCCAGATCTGTCAAAAGGCAAGATGTTTCATAGATGCCTGGAAGCAGGGCAAAGAAGGCTGGCTGGGATATATGACGCAAGATACAGGCAGATTATGATACTGGGAGGCTGGAAACTCAAAGGAGACTTCAACCTTGTATCCCTTTGATTTCAAAGAGTGGTGGCTGCAGCCTCTAACTGCTCTCCTAAAAGCCAGCTCAGTGGAAACTGTCCCTGGCAGCAAGCACACACATTGGCCTGTCCTCTTGGGGCCTCAGGGAGCTACTTCCCATCTGCTATCTGTGATGTGATGATCTTTGTGAAATGCACAAGCACAGGGCCAGCTGGGACCTAAAGAGGCCGAAGAATTCAAACGCTCTGATGACCTATAGGAGTTGGGGTGCTGGGAGGGAGCTCAAGTGGTACAGAAGCCACCTGCCAATGCAAGAAACAAAAGACATGTGGGTTTGATTCTGAGGTCAGAAAGATCCCCTGGAGGAGGCAATGGCAACCCACTCCAGTATTCTGGCCTGGAAAATTCCATGGAGAGAGGAGCCTGGGGGACTACAGTCCATGGGGTCACAAAGATTCAGACATGACTGAAGCGACTTAACATACATATACACACACATATGTATATGTATGTATGTGTATGTGTGTATATATATATGCTTTCCAGGTGGCCCTAGTGGTAAAGAACCTGCCTGCCAACACAGGAGACATAAGAGACACAGGTTCAATCCCTAGGTGGGGAAGATCCCCTCAAGAAGGGCATGACAACCCACTCCAGTATTCTTGCCTGGAGAATCCCCATGGACAGAGGAATCTGGTGGGCTACAGAATCAGACACAACAAAGTACATCACAAAGAATCAAACACAACAGAAGCAACTTAGCACACATGTATACACACACATACACACACACTTATAGCTGATTCAGGCTATTGTATAGCAGAAACTAACAAAGCATTATAAAGCAATTATACTCTAAGAAAAAAGTATAAAAGCATAAAAGCAAATATACTCTAATAAAAATTATTTAAAATTTATTTTATTTATTTGAATTTATTTTTACTTTATACTACTTTACAATACTGTATTGGTTTTGCCATACATTGACATGAATCCACCATGGGTATACATGAGTTCCCAATCCTGAAACCCCCTCCCACCCCCTACCCCATATCATCTCTCTGGATCATCCTCATGCACCAGTCCCAAGCATCCTGTATCCGGCATCGAACATAGACTGGCACTTCGTTTCTTACATGATAGTATACATGTTTCAATGCCATTCTCCCAAATCATCCCACCCTCTCCCTCTCCTTCAGAAGCCAAAAGTCCATTCTATACATCTGTGTCTCTTATGTTGTCTCACATACAGGGTCATCATTACTATCTTTCTAAATTCCATATATATGTGTCAGTATACTGTATTGGTGTTTTTCTTTCTGGCTTACTTCACTCTGTATAATCGGCTCCAGTTTCATCCATCTCATTAGAACTGAGTCAAATTTATTCTTTTTAAGGGCTGAGTAATACTCCATCGTGTATATGTACCACAGCTTTCTTATCCATTCATCTGCTGATGGACATCTAGGTTGTTTCCATGTTCTGGCTATTATAAATAGTGCTGCAATGATCATTGGGGTACATGTGTCTCTTTCAATTCTGGTTTCCTCGGTGTGTATGCCCAGCAGTGGGATTGCTGGGTCATAAGGCAGTTCTATTTGCAATTTTTTAAGGAATCTCCACACTGTTTTCCATAGTGGCTGTACTAGTCTGCATTCCCACCAACAGTGTAAGAGAGTTCCCTTTTCTCCCCATCCTCTCCAGCATTTACTGCTTGTAGACTTTTGGATCGCAGCCATTCTGACTGGTGTGAAATGGTACCTCACTGTAAAATTATTTTATTTTAAAAATTATTAAATTAAAATTTTTAATTAAATTAAAATTTAAATCTATATAAATATAAATTATATAAATAAATATATAATAAATGCATTATTTATATAACAAAAATATATGAATATAAATTTTAATTTAAAATTTAATTTTTAAATTTCAAATTTATTTGAAAGGAATCAGAAACAAAATGTGTGGACACAGACCCAGAGATAGAATTGTGGGCTTGCAAATCCTATGGAATTAATTGTATATATAGATATATCTTTTATATAAATTTAATTTTTAAATTAAAATTTAAAATTATTTTTAAATTAAAAACTATTAAGAATTATTTTAATTAAAAAATAAATAAAAGTCACTACCCCTGTGTGTTTACTAAGTGTCAGATATTACCTATTAAACCTTACACTATCATATCCACCTAGGATTTAAGATGTTAAACTCATTTTTACAGAGGAAGATCAAGAAATGGATTATGCTCTTTAACTCCTTGTCCAGTGTATCAATTAGGAAAGTGTCTGTAAGAAATTGGAAACCCAACAGACAGTGGCTCACATAAGAGGGGAATTATTATCTTATATAAGACTGTGACAGAGATAGGCAGCTCTGGCCATTGGTCTAATGATTCAAAAATGATCCCATCTCTGTTGATTCCAGAGATCTTCCTATAAGTTGCAGAAGGATAGCTCCAGCTCTGGAAATGATATGTTCATTCAAAGCGGCTGAAAGACATCAAGGGACAAACGCCCGCACCTCTGTGATTTCTATTAGGGAAACAATGTCTTCTCTGAATCTTCTGAAGTCTGCTCCCCATGCCCAGGAGTGCCTCATTGGTCAGAAATAAGTGACACAGCCATTCCTAGCTGCAACAGAAGCTGGAGGAAGGTCAGCAGCATTCCACCTTTCCAGGCTCTACCATGGGGGCAGGCAGGCGAACGATGCTGCTGATATGAAACGGGATGTTGGTGGTGGGGATAGTAGTGAGAAGCAGACAGCCTCAGGAAATATTTGGTGGTAAAAATCACCAGACAGAGCTTTCTGACTTCTGGAAGAGTCAGGGATGAATCCTAATTTGGTACATACACTGAGACTGAGTCACAAAGAAAAAAAAGATTTTGGAAATGGGAAGCCATGAGGGCACTCTTGGGCATATTAAGGCTGAAGTGTCCTTGACAAAGAGGGAAGAAGGGAAATGAATTGGGAGACTGGTATTGACATATATACACTATTGATACTATGTGTAAAATAGATAACTAATGATATCTATTAGATAGCACAAGGAACTCCACTGCTCTGAGGTGATCTAAACGAGAAAGACATTTTTAAAAAGAAGATATATATATATATATATATATGTATGTATCTGTATAGTTGATTCACTTAGCTATAACAACAGAAACTAATTCAACATTGTTAAAGCAACTAAACTCAAATAAAACTTAATAAAAATAAACTTAAAAAGACTGGTATGTCCTTGAAACATTGAAATGGAGATGTTAGCAGTGAAATACAGAAAACTGTCTAGCTGAACACAGATTTAGATTTGTGGTTATCAATCACTTGGGAGTTCCCATGTTCCTTTACTGACACTACTGCTCTCTTGAATTCTCCACAGCAGTGGTCTGTACCTGGACAGGTACCATATTTTCCTCCAGGAGATACTTGGCAATGTCTGGAGACATTTTTGGTGTCACAATTGGGAGGCAGGGGGAGTGGGTAGTGCTGCTGGCCATCTAGCAGGTATAACCCAGGAGTTCTAGTAAACATTCTACAATGTACACAATCTTCATACATTGATCAAGGTACAGAGATTTTTTCCAGTCCAGACTGTCAGTCATGCTGAGAAACCCTGCTCTATAACAACCTCACTTCTGACCTTAAGGCTTTCCTGGCCCACAGGCCTGTAAGTGTTTCATTTTTATCCTTCTCATGAAAGTGAAAGTCACTCAGTCATGTCCAACTCTTTGTGACCCCTGGCCTTTATAGTCCATGGAATTCTCTGGGCCAGAATAATGGAGGGGGTAGCCTTTCCCTTCCCCAGGGGATCTTCCCAACCCAGAGATCAAACCCAGGTCTCCCACATTGCAAGTGGATTCTTTACCCGCTGAGCCACCAGGAAAGCAAAAGCACTTCTTGGCAGCGGTGGGACATGAATCCACGTCCCCCAAAGAGACTGGAGCCTTAATGCAGTGCCTCAGACCACTCAGCCTCACTACCTGGTACCCCCTCAAATCTCTAACATTACTACCAGCTTTAAATTGCTTTCTAGAACCAGTTCCTAGTATGAAGACTCGTCTGGAGGTTATGCGTGCAGATGAGTTACTACCATTGATTTAAGTTATGTTGAAAGTCATCCCGGAAACGAGAGCCTGACATGGTGTTTAATTCACAATTCAAGAGTTTCCCAAATATCAAGATCATAGAAAAAGTTCTTATAAATGAATTAAATCATTATTCTTAAGACACTAAATCTAAGAGGCTTCTGAATGTGTTGAAGGTAATCTTTCAGTTCAGTTCAGGTGCTCAGTCATGTATATATATGTATATATATATATATATACACACATATATATATATGTATATATATAGCATCCAAATCATGCTTATGCCCCTTATAATTTAAATAGTGAGTTACTGTCACTTAGAGGTAACTTGAATCTCAACAAAGAGTGATAAACATGAGTTCCAACCCATCTGAGTGCCTATTGAGCTACTGGAGTATCTCATCTGTGTGAAGCCATCATTTAAGCAAGACTGTTGTTTTTTTTTTCCTTTTAGGAATAGAAGATATCTGAAGAGGAACGGTGTTTCCCCCAAACCTAAACTATATTATTTTAGTGCATTTTGCATTCTTATTTATTGCTGGCATACAGGACAGGAAACTCAAGTGGCCATTTGCTGCACAGCCTACTCAGCAGAGAGAAGGAACGTTTAAGGCCTTTCATCCCATATGTCCAAAATGATTTCAAAAGTGGCCATTTCAGTGTCTCCTGGACTAATTGTAAAGGAGGTAAAAGAATGAAACATTTCTATGAAAAGCATCCACAAGAAAGAACTAAAATGAAAAGCTTGAACCCTTGCACTTGCCAGTTCCACCCTGGAGGACCTCTCGACCTCACCTTGTACCCCCCTGCTCTTCCCAGACACGTGGATCTTCTTCAGGTCCTCAGACACACAGCACTTCACATTACCTGCTCACCTGCAGTTTCCATCATGCATCCTCTTTGCCTCTGTCCCCTCCGCATCCAACCAGCATCCCTTCACCCACTGTATTTCTTTCTTGGGAACCTTCTCCACAATCTCACAGCAGACCTCCATTAGCACATTACCTTCCCATGATATAATGCATGGGTAATTAATTAATAATAGAAATAGATTTAATATCTTTCTCCCCCTGGAAATGGAAGCTGCAAGAACACAAGGATGGTTCACTTTCTGTTATCATTTTATTCCCAGAAACTAACACAATGTCAGAAACATAGTACTCCATCCATGCTGAATCAGTTCAGCTTAGTTGTGTCCAACTCTTTGCAACCCCATGGACTGCAGCATGCCAGGCTTCCCTGTCCATCACCAACTCCCAGGGTTTACTCAAACTCATGTCCATAGAGCCAGTGATGCCATCCAACCAACTCATCCTCTGTCGTCCCCTTCTCCTCCTCCCTTCAATATTTGCTAGCATCAGGGTCTTTTCAAATGAGTCAGCTCTTCACATCAGATGACCAAAGTATTTGAGCTTCAGCTTCGGCATCAGTCCTTCCAGTGATTATTCAGGACTGATTTCCTTTATGACTGACTGGTTGGATCTCCTTGTAGTCCAAGGGACTCTCAAGAGTCTTCTCCAACACCACAGTTCAAAAGCATCAATTCTTTGGTGCTAAGCTTTCTTTATAGTCCAACTCTGACATCCATACTTGACTATTGGAAAAACCACAATTTGACTAGACAGACCTCTGTTGGCCAAGTAATGTCTCTGCTTTTTATATGCTGCCTAGGTTGGTCATACCTTTTCTTCCAAGGAGCAAATGTCTTTTAATTTCATAGCTGCAGCCACCATTTGCAGTGATTTGGGGGCCAAAAAAAAAATAAAATCTGTCACCATTTCCACTGTTTCCCCATCTATTTGTTATGAAGTGATGATGGGGCCAGATGCCAAGATCTTATTTTTCTGAATATTGGACTTTAAGCCAACTTTTTCACTCTCTTTCATCAAGAAGCTCTTTAGTTCTTCTTCGCTTTATGCCATTAGGGTGGTGTCATCTGCATATCTGAGGTTATTGATATTTCTCCTGGCAACCTTGATTCCAGCTTGTGTTTCTTCCAGTCCAGCATTTCTCATGATGTACTCTGCATATAAGTTAAATAAGCAGGGTGACAATACACGGCCTTGATGTACTCGTTTCCCAATTTGGAATCAGTCTGTTGTTCCATGTCCAGTTCTAACTATTGCTTCTTGACCTGCATACAGATTTCTTAGGAGGCAGGTCAGGTGATCTGGTATTCCCATCTCTTTAAGAATTTTCAACAATTTGTTGTGATCCACACAGTCAAAGGCTTTGGCATAGTCAATAAACCAGAAGTAGGTGTTTTTCTGGAACTCTCTTGCTTTGTCCAAGAAAGTTGTTTTGCTTGACAAAGCAAGTTATCTTGCTTGTCTCTTGTCTTTATGATGATCCAGTGGATGTTTTCTGGAGGGGGCATGGCAACCCACTCCAGTATTCTTGTCTGGAAAATCCCATGAACAGAGGAGCCTGGTGGGCTAGTCCATGAAATAGCAAAGGGTTGGACATTACTGAAACAACTTAGCACACACACATGCAATGGATGTTGGCAATTTTATCTCTGGTTCCTCTGCCTTTTCTAAATCCATCTTGAACATCTGGAAGTTCATGGTTCATGTACTGTTGAAGACTGGCTTGGAGAATTCTGAGCATTATTTTACTAGCATGTGAGATAAGTATAATTGTGCAATAGTTTGAACATTCTTTGGCATTGCCTTTCTTTGTGATTGAAGTGAAAACTGAACTTTTCCAGTCCTGTGGCCACTGCTGAGTTTTCCAAATTTGCTGGCATATTAAGTGCAGCACGTTCACAGCATCATCTTTTAGGATTTGAAATAGCTCAACCGGAATTCCATTATCTCCACTAGCTTTGTTCATAGAGATGCTTCCTAAGGTCCACTTGACTTTGCATTCCAGGGTGTCTGGCTCTACATGAGTGATCACACCATTGTGGTTATCTGGGTCATGAAGATTTTTTTTGTATATTCTTCCAGGTATTCTTGCCACTTCTTCTTAATATCTTCTGCTTCTTTTAGGTCCATACCATTTCTGTCCTTTATTGTGTCCATCTTTGCATAAAATGTTCCCTTGGCATCTCTAATTTTCTTGAAGAGATCTCTAGTCATTCCCATTCTATTATTTTCCTCTATTTCTTTGCACTGATCACTGAGGAAGTCTTTCTTATCTCTCTCTTTCTATTCTTTGGATGCTGAATAAATGTATACAAATATAAACTTTCTATGAATCATTACCATGCCCCCACCTCATTCATTTCTTTCTTCTCATGTGTATAGATATATAATCGAGCATAGTTTGCATTAAAAATAGTTCCATTTGAGAGTTTGGCAAAAGAGTCTCCGAGATATTTCCCACGGGGTATAATTAGCTAATGTGCCTATAGATCCTAAGATGACAGGGAGAAAACAAATCTGAAGGCTTCACGGATAAAAACCGTGTTTAATTCACAGAAATTAAAGATGAGAAAAGTCAGTTAATCCCAGGCCGGGGAGAGAGAAGAATTGCCGGCTGCAAAGAGTCAAGTCATTCTTTTGTGGCATGTTTAAATGTCCCAACCATTTATATATAATTAGGCACAGTGGGGAGCTAAAATGAACTTTCCTGTATAAAGCTTTGCCAGCATTTCTGCAAAATATTGGCACAGCCTCTTACAAACTCTCAGCTATTGCCTGTCACACAGCCATTCTACATAGGGCCCGTTTGCTCAAATTCTTACAGGACCAGTTAATGCCAGCGAAGTTGGCTGGGGAGGGGCCCCTGCAGCACACGGGAGCACCCAAACCTGGTAGAAGGAGAAAATTCAGAGTTAGCTATAGTCGACTGACGCCAAGTTAAAAACAGGAGCCCTGTGTGATATGGTTTTAAAGTCTCCATATTTTTAAATGAGAGCCACTTTTATTTACTTTGTTTCTTTTTTGTTGTTTTTAAAAAAGCAATTGTATCACATCCATAGAACTGCTGCTGTTGTTCCGTCAGTCACTCAGTCATGTCAGACTCTGACCCCATGGACAGCAGCATGCCAGGCCTTTCCGTTCCTCACCATCTCCCAAAGTTTTGTGCAAGTTCATGTCCACTGCATCAGTGATGCCATCCAACCATCGCATCCTGATGCCCTCTTCATCTTCTGCCCTCATCTTTTCCCAGCATCAGAGACTTTCCCAGTGGTTTGGCTATTTACATCAGATGACCAAAATACTGGAGCTTCAGCTTCAGCATCAGTCTTTCCAATGAGTATTCAGGGTTGACTTCCTTTAAGATTGACTGGCTTGATCTTTTCTCAGGAATAGCTTTATTATTTTTTTTGCTAAGTATTACAGGTTGAAAGTGAAAGAGGAGAGTGAAAAAGTTGGCTTAAGGCTCAACATTCAGAAAACGAAGATCATGATATCCGGTCCCGTCACTTCATGGGAAATAGATGGAGAAACAGTGAAAACAGTGTCAGATTTTATTTTGAGGGGCTCCAAAATCACTGCAGATGGTGACTGCAGCCATGAAATTAAAAGACGCTTACTCTTTGGAAGAAAAGTTATGACCAATCAAGATAGCATATTCAAAAGTAGAGACATTACTTTGCTGACTAAGGTCTGTCTAGTCAAGCCTATGGTTTTTCCTGTGGTCATGTCTGGATGTGAGAGTTGGACTGTGAAGAAGGCTCAGCGCCGAAGAATTGATGCTTTTGAACTGTGGTGTTACAGAAGACTCTTGAGAGTCCCTTGGACTGCAAGGAGATCCAACCAGTCCATTTTGAAGGAGATCAACCCTGGGATTTCTTTGGAAGGAATGATGCTAAAGCTGAAACTCCAGTACTTTGGCCACCTCATGCGAAGAGTTGACTGACTGGAAAAGACTTTGATGCTGGGAGGGATTGGGGCCAGGAGAAGAAGGGGATGAGAGAGGATGAGATGGTTGGATGGCATCACTGACTCAATGGACATGAATCTGAGTGAATTCCCGGAGTTGGTGATAGACAGGGAGGCCTGGCGTTCTGCAATTCATGGGGTCACAAAGAATCAGATACGACTGAGCGACTGAACTGAACTGACAGTTCATTGTTAAGTTCTGGATTCCCTCTTTGGGGGTGTATATTCTCTAGCAGTTCTTTCAGCTTTCAGAGAGGACCTACTGGGTTATTAAATCTCTGACTTCCTGGATATTTGGAAAAAAAAGTTGTATTTTATCCTCACATTTCAATGATATTATGACTGAACATAGAAATTTCGATTTAGACTTCTTTTCCTTTAGCAAACTAAAAACACTGTCCAATATATTTTTTCCTCCAATATTGTTGATAACACATCTAATATCAAATATGATTAGAATTAATTTGAACAGTCTTTTTCTCACCCTCTCTGGAAGAGACCACTTTTTAAATCATTGTAGAGGCCACACAAAACATATCTCTGAAAAGGATACACTGAGGACCACCTGCTTGCTCCTTCCGCTTTCCAGCCTCTGTCTTTGTTCTTCCAGGACCGGGGAGGTGGTCAGGGTAAGCAATGCCACCTGCAGTGGATGCAGGTGCTGTAGAGGGCAGAGCCTGCGCTGTGGTCACAACCAGGTGACAGCTTCCTGGGCCACAGTTCAAAGAAAACTTCTTTACTACCCCATTACCAACATCTCAATCTGCACTACCTCCCCAACCCAGACTGGGGACAAACAGTCTGAATTTATGATATGGATGAATGGCACAGGTTTTAACCACACAAACGTGCCCCAACTGAAGAAAACGTCAGTCTCATTCAACTTGTTTCCTTTCCCAGTATAGCCTGTCTTGCTACCAGTGAAAGAAAATCATCATACTGTTTTTCTTTCTTTTACACATTCAAATGTTGAGACATTTTAAAAAGGATAACAAACACACACACACAAACAGAATAAGACAGGTACTTATCACCAAGAATAAAAACTGTTTAAATGTTGCCATATTTGCTTCAAGTCTTTTCGTTAAGTAAAAGAAATATTACAAATAAAAGTAAAATTCCTTTGACTCAGTTACCAGTCCCATATCATCTTTTCCTTTCCTCAAGACCATGTCTTTGAACTATGACCTACCTGGTTCCTTTTTGCATTTTTACATGCATACATTTATATCAAACAGCATCTATATTATATTATTTTAGGGATTTAAATTAGCACAAATGTTGTCATATTGCATGCATCACCCTATGATATGTTTTTCTCATCATCTATGTATGTAAAATCTATCTATAGACAGAGACACATGCACAGAGAGAGGACATGAAAGACAGAAAAACAGGTTTTATTCCTTTTAACTTCTGTATAATCATGTGAATTATTCTCATTTTATTGTTTTTATTTCTCAAATTATGGCATGTATACCAGAACACAATGCAGAATTTTCCCCTAAAATTATCACTCTACAAAATAATTACTCATCTGTGAAGCTTAACAGTCTCTTCTGTTATGGTACAATCTTTCCATTACTTTAGCCCAAACTACACAGCATTATTGAGGAAGACAGACTATTCCAGAAATAAGCATGCAGTGTTGACTCTGGATGCTTATGGAAGTCACTCAATGGAATATACTTAAAAGAATAAAAGGGGGGAAGAGGAGGGGGAGGAGGAGGGAAGGAGACAATGGGAGGAGGAGAGGGAGGAAAGAAAAAGAAATTTAACATAGATCAGGTAATACCTTGCGAGTATAAGACCTTGCAATTGCAAGTGCTGTGTGCCCTTACACATAAACCTTCCAAAGATTCACTTTAAATCAATACAGTAATTGGTTATTCTGGAGAGAACAAATATGCAACTGCAGGCCAAATGAACAAGACAATAGTTCTAATATTAAAGCATAAAGATTCTTGTAGTGGAGAAACATTTTCCAAAGAAAACATCACTGATTCTTAAACTACTGAGTGTAATACACCCTGGGACACTATTTCTATTATTCAAAAAGCAGTCTCTGCTGATGAGAAAGAACTCTGATTATGAAGGCATATAGGAGACATTTAAGTCAAATCATTTTCTGAAATCTGCAGTTAGAGAAAAAGAACATTTTTAAGTTGATATGTTATGCATTATGTCATTTCAAACCTGCATGTTTAACATTTTAAATAAATAATCGACTATTTCTTTTATATCCATAAAGTTTAACTACTTAATTTGACCCCAAACCTCTCTTTTAATTTTCTCATTGAAAAAATGGGAAGAAGTCACTGTATTTCTGGAATTGCCTTCTATTTAGGCATATGACAAACTGTTTCTAATTTTTCTTCATTAAAAATACTGTAGCCACTAACATCTTGGAACATGTTTCCTCCTGCACATGGCCAGTGATAAGTTCTCTGGTGTATATCCCTAGAAGGAAAACTGGCATATTACTTTCTCACTCTGTAATGTCTTTAGAATCCTGTTCTGCTTCTCAAAATATGTTTTGTTTTCCAGGGGTCAAAAAGCCACTGAGAACCAGGCTGAAATCCCAGGGCAGATCCCCTTAGAAGTCACTCTAACAAGGGAGCCCTTTGCAGCTCCACTCTCTGTGCCCTGTGAGATAATCTTCTCCAGCTGAGGCTCGCCCCACTGGTTGTGAATTGGGGACCAGCCAAAGTCTCTGTCTCAAAGTGACATTCACAGAAATGGGTTATAGGTCAGCCACAGAGGCTCTGCCATTTACCCATGGTCCATGTCTGCAGAGCAGGCATCCATGCTCGTTACTATGCAGTTCAGATCCAAGAACAAGCATCAGGGTATGGCCCCCGGGCCCTCAAAGCCAAACGCTTGAAGGTCTCGCCCATTTCCCAAGCACAGGGAGGCCTTGAGAGGAAATGAGGCTCTGGATGAAGTTAAGTGCTCCCCTTATTAAGCTAAAGATGAAATCAACTGGGGATTTGCAAGAGAAGCTATCAGTAACATGAAGAAGCAGCAGATTCAGAAGCAAAGCAAAGAGAGGCAATGTGGCTGAATTCTCCACGTGGTGACTCTCAAGTTTGCTGAAGTGCAACTAAAGTGCAAGCTGACATATATTGAAGTCCCACTAACTTCATCCAGTTCATCAGGAAGGAGCTAAACACACACACAATTAGATCCCCTGGAAAAAGCCTGACATCAAGATTTCTGCAATATGTCAGAACTAAGGAGCCATTCAAGGATACAGTCGTGGAATGTGAGCAGCAGTTCTGCTCCTGGACTGCTGTGGGGCAAGGTACCCAACCACTGAGCCTCAGCTTCCTCCTCTACAAAATGAGAATGACCATCCCTGCTTCAAGGGGCTATTGTGAATGCCAATACTGCTACCAGTGATATCAGCCATTGGATATTTATTATTCTGGGTTGCTGGGCTATGTCATTTCATTCATCTGTCACAGGGAAGGTGTCAATATTATTTCATGGTCACTTTGCAAATGAAGGAATTCAGACTTAGGCTAAGTAACCTGCCCAAGGTTGATAGTCGGTGAGTGGCCAAACTTAAATATTTGGCCAATTTCAGATCCCCCTTTTTTTTTAATTTCTTAATAAAAGCTTTATGTATTTAAGGTCCAAACATGATGTTGTGATGTACATAGTGAAAGATTACTACAATTGATCTAATTAAAATATCTCCTCACATAGTTACCTTTTTTGTGTGTGATGACATCCAAGGACCACTCTCTTAGCAAATTTCTAGTATTCAATATAGCTGTACATGGTTTCTCAACTTATTCATCCTACGTAACTTTGTATATTTGCCAATTTCCCCAATTGCCCCACATTTCCACCCCTGATAACCACTATTCCACTGTGCTTTTATGTACTGAACTTTTTAAAGATTCCATGTATAAGTGAGATGATGCAACTTTTTCCATTTCTGTGTCTGGTTTATTTCACTCAGCATAATGTCCTCCAGGTTCATCCATACTGAGGCAAATGCAAAGCCCTCTTTTTACCATGACAGACCATCTTGCACAGCTGTATTTAAACCAGTTTAATGCTGGCTATAGAGAGTGGCTCTTGTTTACCATATAACTTTTTTCTGACAATATTCCATGACTTGCCCTTCTTGATCCCTGACTCCTTCTGCTTATCTGTGGTCTATTGTGGCACCATCTAAGAACACAGGACCTTGCAACTTACATGAATCCAAGGAGCACAAACTACTTAAACAGATTCTTAGATTCTACAGGCTTGATCTAAAGGTTTCCCAGGTGCCAGTCTATGTTCAATGCAGGATGCAGGATGCTTAGGGCTGGTGTGGGGGATGATCTGGGGAGATAGGAGGAGAAGGGAGGTGGGAGGGAGCTTCGGCATGGGGAGATTGTGTACACCTGTGGCTGATTCATGTCAATGTATGGCAAAACCAATACAGTACTGTAAAATAGAATAAAGTATTAAATTTTAAAAAAAAGAATAAATCGGAAAAAAAAAGTAAAAAAATTTAAAAAAAAAAAAAAAGGTTTCCCAGGATTTCAAAATGACTATGATCCTACAGTAAAATGTTTTGGGAAAGATTCAATTCTGTAGTAAAACAAGGACAATTGCTATTATTTTGAAAATTATTCACTTGACTAGGTCAAATGTTACTGATTTACCAAATAACTACTCTATACAGGGCTTCCCTGGTGGCTCAGATGATAAAGAATCTGCCTGCAATGCAGGAGACCTGGGTTCAATCCCTGGGTCGGTAAGATTCCCCTGGAGGACAGAATGGCTATCCCACTCCAGTACTCTTGCCTGGAAAATCCCATGGACAGTGGAGCCTGGCAAGCTACAGTCCATGGGGTCGTAAATAGTCAGACGCAACTTAGCGCCTAACACGTTCACTACTTTGCACTTTATATAGAGCTGTCTCCTAGGTACAGTGTAGATTCCCAGAGGGCAATCTTTGGGAAAATTTGACTGAACACATACTGCCTCAAGAGTGGGACAAAATTAAAAGTCCCAAATGATATTGGCTTTTTAAAATTTCCAAATGATGTGTAGTTGAGGGGTTTTCCCACATGAAATCTCTAGGCGGTTGATTCCCCACATGTCCCCGTTTCACAAATTCTGCCAGCACAAGAGGGAAAGGTCATCATGAAGTCTCTTGTTTTCAGGCATGATTGCAGTCTCCGAATCAGGTCAGCAGTTGCCCCCTGAGACTATCTGACTCTCTCTCTCTAACCCAGCACTTCTTCCCTCAAGCAAAAATGAAGCTTTATTCAAAGACTCGAAGGATTCAGTTTACTCTCAATGATTGAAGAATGAGGATGTGAGTATTTAAAAAAAAAAGAAAAAAGCCTGTAAGAAATCGATTGCTTCTCTTGGGGTTTGGAAAGAGTATGGGACTTGCATTTAAAGGTAGATTTGCCTAACACAATGAAAAATGACTTGAGGCCAAACAATAGAGTTTTCTGAAAAGAATGAACACTGAAGCAACTGAAGACCTGATCTATTTTCTCTCCCTTCTTGGCTTACTTCGTCCACTCAGCTCTTCTAAGCACCTACCCTGTGGAAGGTGCTAGGAATCTAAAGTTTCAAAACACAGTTGCCAGTAGGCGAACACTCACCAGGCAGTGTGACTTGTGCAATGCCGGAGGGGAGCACGGAGTGACAGCTTAGTTATGAAAGTCACTAGCTTTCGAGCTCCTCCCCATATGAAGCCCTTGCCTCACTGTGCTATTTTTTTTAAACTTAATGAAAAATGACTTGAGGCCAAACAATAGAGTTTTCTGAAAAGAATGAACACTGAAGCAACTGAAGACCTGATCTATTTTCTCTCCCTTCTTGGCTTACTTCGTCCACTCAGCTCTTCTAAGCACCTACCCTGTGGAAGGTGCTAGGAATCTAAAGTTTCAAAACACAGTTGCCAGTAGGCGAACACTCACCAGGCAGTGTGACTTGTGCAATGCCGGAGGGGAGCACGGAGTGACAGCTTAGTTATGAAAGTCACTAGCTTTCGAGCTCCTCCCCATATGAAGCCCTGTGCCTCACTGTGCTATTTTTTTTAAACTATTAAAATCATGTAAGAAACGAAGCACCAGTCTATGTTCGATACAGAATACAGGATGCTTGGGGCTGGTGCAAGGGAATGATCCAGAGAGATGATATGGGGTGGGAGGTGGGAGGGGGTTTCAGGATTGGAAGCTCATGTACACCTGTGGCTGATTCATGTCAATGTATGGCAAAACCAATACAGTATTGTAATGTAGAATAAAGTAAAAATAAAATTTTAAAAAATGTAAAGGTAAAATAAAAAAAAATCCAACAGAGTCCTTTTTTGTCACAAATATGAAAGTGGAGATTTAGGAGAAGTGACCCATCCAAAATTACACATTTACTAATGGTAAGGATGGAATTTAAGTCGAGATCAACAAAATCCCAAAACCTGATTTCTTAATTGCTCTGTAATGTTATTAAGAAAGCACAGTGAAGGGACACAAAAACTGCAACCCAGGAAGTCTTCATGGAGAAAGCAGCATCCTAAGGCTGAAGGGTGTAAGGAACAGTCCAGGGGTAAGAGATGGCAAATGCCTTCCAAGATCAAATCTGGACCTGGCCAGGCTGAAGAGCAAGCTGGTGCCAGGGCCAGGAGGAGCCCAGTGTCAGGCTAAGAAGATGGAGCTGGGCCTATGAAACCATGGGAAGCCTCTGAATCATTTTAAGCAAAGGAATTACGTACCTAGATTTTTAAAAAATATTCTATATGTTTTATTTTTTCTTGCCTTAAATTCAACAAAATTAGGTTGTTATAATCGTTTTAATATACATTGTATTTGTGAATAGTAATGTCAAATTAGGTAACTTTTTTGCATCAGTGTAGTTAACTTTTTATTCACTTAATTTTAGAGAAATTTAACTCTACCAAGAGCAATTGAAATTGTTGACAAAAATTCTTTAAAGAATATCTAGATTCAAATATAAACTGTGAATTTCACCTATCATGTTCAAACCTTGTAATGAGGTCCCATAGCTTGTTATTATTAGAGAAAATAGTACAATAATTTTATGTCATCACATAAATTGATACCATTCATATTGCTATTTTCACCATTTCTTTTTTTAACCAAAGTATAATTGATATATATACATTAGGTAAGTTACAGACGTACAATACAGTGATTCACAATATTCAAAGGTTATACTTCACTTATAGTTACTATAAAATAATGGCTATATTTCCTGCATTGTACAATATATCCTTGTAGCTTATTTTGTAGCTAATAACTTGTACCTTGTAATCCCCTACCCCTATATTGCCCTCACCCCACTGGTAACCACTAGTTTCTTCTCTGTATCTGTAAGTCTGCTTCTTTTCTGTTGTATTCACTGGTTTATACAAGGAAACCATCAACAAAATGAAAAGACAATCTACAGAATTGGAGAGAGTATTTCAAATGGTATGATCAATGAGGAATTAATATCTAAAATATATAAACAAATCCTACAATTCAATATCAAAAAAAAAATTAAAAAGTGAGCAGAAGACTTGACTAGACACTTTTCCAAAAAGGGAATACAGATGGCCACCAGTCGCCTGAAAAAGGTGTCTAACAGTGCTCATCAGCAGGGAAGTGCAAATCTAAACAAAGCCACAAGGAGGTATCAGCTCACACTTTCAAAACGGCTGCTTCAAAGAGGGCGAACATAACAAGTGTTGGCAAGCATGTGGAGAAAAAAGAAGCCTCTTATATTGTTGGTGGGAATGGAAACTGGTGCTGCCACCGCAGAAAACCGCGTAGAAGTTTCTCAAAACTCTAACCTTATGACCTACCAATCCCACTCTTGGTTACATATCCAAAAACAAAGGTAAACAAAACACTAATTTGAAAAGATACATGCACCCCAACATTCACAGCAGTGTTATTTGCAATTGCCAAGATATGGAAGGAACTTGAATGTTCAGCAACAAATGAATGGACTAAGAAAATGTGGTTCATACACACACATAATGGAATACTACTCAGCCATAAAAAAGAACAAAACTTTGCCATTTGCAGCAACGTGAATGAACTGGGAGAGTATTAAGTTAAGTGAAATGTCAGACAGAGAAAGACAAATACTATATAATATCACATACGGAACCTAAAAAATACAACAAACAGGTGAATTTTGCTTTTATAAAGATCACTCTGGCTGCTCTGTGAAAATGTATCAGAAAGTGGTGAAACTGAATCATGAGAGATACTGAACTAATAACAATCCCAGTGATAATAGCAGATAGTGGTCAATGTTACAGTGACTCGAAGGAAAGGATGAGGGCCTGAAAGGCTATGTAGAGAGCAATGGTCATACAGCTAGTAAATGACGGGTTTAGGGAAGATGACTTCTCTTATGTGAAGAATAACATTTTCTTATTTGGAAACGTCTTTACTAATTTTTGCAGTGTGCTACTATATAGAAATAACTAACCAAAAGCCGACTGAGATTATCGTATTCATTAATAACTTTTTAAATATGAAATAACTGTTTGTTCAATAATCCTGAAAAAATGGCAAGGGAAAAAAGATATCTCAGATTCATTTAATAATGACAGAATAACACATAAATTCTTTTCCTATAAAATAAGCTAGACAAGGAAGGAAATTTCTACTGCTATAAAAGAGTAATACAAGGGATCCTCGTGACAGAATTGTTCTATACTTTTATTGTCTGGTGGTTATGCAAAGCCACACATGATAAAGCTGCAAAGAACTAAATTCACACACATACAAACACACGCACACAAATGAATACATGTAAAGTTGGTGAAATCTAAATAAGCCTAGTAGATTTTTCCTGATTGTGATATTGTACTAAAGTTATACAAGATGTTGCTATAGAGGGAAATTGAATGAAATTTATACAGGATCCCTGTATATCATTTTCTACTACTCAGTGTGGACCTACAATTGTCTCAAAACAAAATATTTGAATAGTCAGTGGTTCTCAATTTATTGTGAGTTACAGGGATAATCCTGCAAAAACTTATAGATTCTTTTCCCACAAAATGCAGGTACAAATTTTTCATACAGTTTTATAACATTCATTAAGCCCCTGAAATTCCTCTGGATTTCTATATTTTGCCATTATACAACTCCAGACAGACACCAAGAAAATCGATACTTTGCCATTCCAAGGACAGTGCTGTATTAAGAGCTTTCTCTCCAGAGCAAGACTGGGTTCACATCCTGACTCTGACAGTTCCAGCACTCTATTACTGACTTGAACAAGTTGTTTAACCTCTCTGCGTCTCAGTTTCCTAATCAGTAAGATGTAATTTATCATTTTACATATGCTTGGTAACTAAGTTAGTTAATATAGTAAAACAGAAGAGTACCATACACATAATAACAGTTAACATTTCTGTTCAGTTCAATTCACTTCTGAAAAGCTGAATTTTATTTTGCTCCCAGAGTATCCTCAGCATTTATTGCAATCCAAGGCTCACAATAAATACTCAACAACTATTTGTTGAATGACTGAATAAATAAATGTATGAATAAACCTATAATGACAGAACCTAACAGATATGCAAGACTTTATAAAGAAAGCTGTTCACCCAACAGAGGGCAGGTTTTCTTCCCTATCATCAGTTCACAAAAGAGAACGATAACACCCAAAAAGATCCTATACTCCATCTAGTATTTCCATACCTGTCATCTCAAGTCTTTATCATAGTAAAAGGGATTCTATTCTCTTTGCAAGTTGCACTGGAATACATGAAAAATAATAGAACCATAGACAATCAAAATTCCATTCTGCTTTGGGCCATACTCTTTCATTCCAAACTACACATAAACACACATATACATAGACACTCTAGCTCACACACAAAAGAACCCAAAAAGAAAATTAAATTTCCTTAAGTTTTTTTCAAGATACAGATGCACATCTCATCAATGTTTATTCATCTTCCTACTGTACTGATTCTTAAGGAAGTAAATGGTATTTAATGAGAAAAAAGAGCAACTTAGAAAAAATCGAGCGTACCATCAAGCACCCCTCCGTCTCCCAATTCCACCCCTAATCTTTCTAGATACTTCGCTTAGTCTCTCCTTCAGTTTTCCCTGCTAAGGCATGTTAGCAGAAAGGGCCCCTAGTTGGATTAATTGGATCAATGCTGAAGTTTTCATTTGTTTCGTGAGTTTAACAAATTAACCTGTCATATAATGAAATATTGTGAAACAGTTTCAGAATGGATATTGCAAATACTGCCTTGTTCAATTACTGTCAAAATGTGCATACAGGAAAAATATGAAAATCTGAACATATAATTGCAGACTTAATTACCACTCTGTGCTAACCAGAGGCAATCATACTGAATTTGTCAAAGCATTTAAACTAGTTATAAAGTCTGTATAATTCCAAAAAATGGGAGTACATAAACGAACACTAAACAGACTAATTCAGTCTTTCTAATTTTCCTTTGAGTTGTGAAGACTGTACAAGAAACAGTGGTTAACCAGAGATGGGGGGCAGGGATGGAGGTGAGGGAAATGAGGAGATGTTGATTAAGGGGTACAGAGCTGTGGCCACATAGTCTGAATAAGTTGTAGAGATTTAATATGTACCATGGTGACTGCAATTAGTTATACAGTATTATATACTTGAAATTCACCAAGAGAGTAGATCTTAAGTATTGTCACCACATACACACAAGAAATAGCATTAATGAAAAAAAATTCCTAGCCTTTATTCTTCTTAACTAAATGATATCCCCAAAATTAATGTGTATAATTAACTGCACTGCATTCAACGGGTCTGGGTTAGGTCCTAGCTCCAGCTCTACGGCCTTGAGTCTCTCTGAATCTCACTTTTCTTAGCTTTAAGGAAACACTGAAAACACCTATTTCACAATAGTTCTGTGTGTGTGATAATGACAATAATAGTAACAACAACAGACATAGGTGAGCAGCCAGGAGGTGGCCTCACAAGCATCCACGGTGGTGAGACAGCTCTGGAGGGACAGAGCAGACATCAGGGCAGATGGAGGTGTCTCCATCTAACACACCACAAACTGCAAGCATCCTAAGTGCCTGTCCTTCAGCTATTTCCCGAGGTGAGAAAAGGATGAACCTGGGGGGTGCATGCCTAAAACAGGGGTCCTGTGTAACTCTCTGTCCAGCCTCTTCTTTGGTAGGAAGAGATCTGATGATGAAATATCTCAGAACAAAGGACCAACTTGGGTGTTCAGTTTGCCAAGCTGGAGTCACAAAACACACTGGACACCTGAAGATGTCCCCAGTGGAAACAAATGCTGTGTACCCTGGCTTGACTCGAGCATGGTATATTTAATTTATGAATTTAGACTGTTGAGAAACCAAAAGCCAGGAAATAGAACCAGTACTTGTCAATTACCTACTATGTGCCAGGAACTCATCATATCTTCATCTGTGAAACAGGGATGACAATATATTAACACCAAACTTGCGGGTTAATTAATTTTTTTTTAAAAGATGGTGTAAGAATGATCGGTCCAGGATTTTTCAATGGACCACAAATATGAATTAGCTCTTCAGTTCAATTCAGTTCAGTCGCTCAGTCGTGTCTGACACTTTGTGACCCCATGAACCACAGCACACCAGACCTCTCTATCTATCACCAACTCCTGGAGTTTACCCAAACTCAATCCATCGAGTCTGTGATGCCATCTAATCATCTCATCCTCTGTCGTCGTCTTCTCCTCCTGTCCCCAATCCCTCCCAGCATCAGGGTCTTTTCAAATGAGTCAGCTCTTCATATCAGGTGGCCAAAGTATTGGAGTTTCAGCTTTAGCATCAGTCCTTCCAATAAACAGTCCGGATTGACCTCCTTTAGGATGGACTGGTTGGAACTCCTTGCAGTCCAAGGGACTCTCAAGAGTCTTCTCCAACACCACAGTTCAAAAGCATCAATTCTTCGGTGCTCAGCTTTCTTTATAGTCCAACTCTCACATCCATACATGACCACAGGAAAAACCATAGCCTTGACTACATGGACCTTTGTTGGCAAGGTCTCTGCTTTTTAATACGCTGTCTAGGTTGGTTATAACTTTCCTTCCAAGGAGTAAGTATCTTTTAATTTCATGGCTGCAATCACCATCTGCAGTGATTTTGGAGCCTCCAAAAATAAAGTTAGCCACTATTTCCACTGTTTCTCCATCTATTTGCCATGAAGTGATGGGACTGGATGCCATGATCTTAGTTTTCCTAATGTTGAGCTTTAATTCAACTTTTTCTTTTTTTAATATAAATTTATTTAATTGGAAGTTAATTACTTTACAATATTGTATTGGTTTTGCTTTTTCACTTTCCTCTTTCACTTTCATCAAGAGGCTCTTTAGTTCTTCACTTTCTGCCATAAGGGTGGTGTCATCTGTATATCTGAGTTTACTGATATTTCTCCTAGCAACGTTGATTCCAGCTTGTGCTTCTTCCAGCCCAGTGTTTCTCATGATGTACTCTGCATATACGTTAAATAAGCAGGGTGACAGTACACAGCCTTGATGCACTCCTTTTCCTGTTTGGAACCATTCTGTTGTTCCATGTCCAGTTCTAACTGTTGCTTCCTGACCTGCATATAGTTTTCTCAAGAGGCAGGTCAGGTGGTCTGGTATTCCCATCTCTTTCAGAATTTTCCAAAGTTTAATTGTGATCCACACAGTCAAAGGCTTTGGCATAGTCAATAAAGCAGAAATAGATGTTTTTCTGGAACTCTCTTGCTTTTCCAATGATCCAGTGGATGTTGGCAATTTGATTTCTGGTTCCTCTGCCTTTTCTAAAATTAGTTTGAACATCTGGAAGTTCACAGTTCACCTATTTCTAAAGCCTGGCTTGGAAAATTTGGGGCATTACTTCACTAGTGTGTGAGATGAGTGCAATTATGTGGTAGTTTGAGCATTCTTTGGCATTGCCTTTCTTTGGGGTTGGAATAAAAATGAGCTTTTCCAGTCCTGTGGCCACTGCTGAGTTTTCCAAATTTGCTGACATATTGAGTGCAGCACTTTCACAGCATCATCTTTAGAATTTAATATTTGGCAAAGTACATAAATGTACATTATCTCATTTGCATTATCCTTTCTCATATTGTTTTAATGAATGAAATTTTCTTTAAATTCTATCTGAAAGTGTTAGTCACTCAATCATGTCTCTTTGAGATTCCACAGACTGTAGCCCACCAGGCTGTTCCATCTGTGGGATTCTCCAGGCAAGAATACTGGACTGGGTTGCCATTTCCTTCTCCCAGGCATGAACCAGGTCTCCTGCACTTCAAGTAGACTCTTTACTATCTGAGCCACCAGGGAAGCCCAAGAAAAGTGGAGTCAGTTGCCTTGCCCTCCTCCAGGGCATCTTCCTACCCAGGGGTCGAACCCACGTCTCTTATGTCTCCTGCATTGGTAGGCAGATTCTTTATCACTAGAGCCACCTCGGAAGCCCTGTAAATTCTATAGTGCTTTAACATTTTCAAAAGTTTCACATGTGATTTCATAAATCCCATTAAAAACTCT
This sequence comes from Madoqua kirkii, assembly GCA_006408675.1. NCBI lineage: Eukaryota > Metazoa > Chordata > Mammalia > Artiodactyla > Bovidae > Madoqua > Madoqua kirkii. The sequence continues at coordinate 44,266 of SJYC01009330.1, forward strand.
TTTTTAAAAAGTAAAGCTTTTGATAAAGCTCAACATCCATTTAGGATAAAACTTCTCCAGAAAGCAAAACACACCTCAACATAATAAAGGCCACATATGAAAAACCCATAGCTAACATCATACTCAATGGTGAAAAGCTAAAAGCATTCTATCTAAGATTAGGAATAAGATAAGGATGTTTTCTCTCCCCATTTTTATTTAACATAGTTTTGAAAGTCCTAGCCACAGCAATCAGAAAAGAAAGAGAAATAAAAGAATTTATATTGGAAAAGAAGAAGTAAAACTGTCACTGTTTGCAGATGCCATGATGCTATACATAAAAATCCTAAAGACACTCTCTGAAAACTACTAGATCTCACCAATGAATATGGTAAATTTGCTGGATACACAATTAAAATATGAAATCTGTTGCATTTATATACACTAACAAACTATCAGAAAGAGAGAGTAAGGGAAAAATTGCCACCTCATTATAAAGAATAAACTACCTATCAATAAACCTATCTAAATAGGTAAAAGACCTATATTTGGAAAACTGTAAGACACTGATGAGGAATTTAAAAATAACATAGACAGAAAGATATACCATTTTCTTAATTTAGAAAAATCAATATTGTTAAAATGACCATACTACCTCAGGCAGTCTATTAGATTCAATGCAACCCCTATTGAAATACCAAAGGCATTTTTTACAGAACTAGAACAAATAATTCTTGAATTTATGGGAAAATGCAATAGACTCTGAATAGCCAAAATGATCTTGAAAAGAATAGAGCTGAGGAATCACAATCTTTGACTTTGAACAATACTACAAAGCTATAATAATCAAAACAGTATGGTACTGGCACAAAGACATAGATTAATGGAACAGAATAGAGAGCCCAGAGGTAAACTCACACTTATAGTCATATATTCTATGACAAAAGAAGCAAGAATATGCAACAGAGAGAAGACAATCTCTTCGATAAGTAGTATCTGGGAAAATTGGCCAGCTACATGTAAAACAATGAAGTTGAAACATTCTCTAATCCCATAAGGGGCTTCTGAGGCAGTGCAGTGGTAAAGAATCTGCCTGCCAATGCCAGAGATGAAGGGAATGTGGGTTTGATTGCTGGGTCAGGAAGATCCCTGGAGGATGGCATGGCAACCCACTCCAATATTCTTGCCTGAAGCATCCCATGAACAGAGGAGCCTGGCAGGCTATAGTCCACGGGGTTGCAAAGAGTCAGACATGACTAAGCACTCACACATGTACTAATACCATACACAAAAATAAACATGAAATGGATTAAAGATCTAAACGTAAGAGCAGATATTATAAAACACCTACAGAAAAAAGGCAGAACACTTTTTGACATAAATTGCAACAATAGTTTTTGGATTCACTTGAATTATCTTGAGAACTATGATAATATGTGAAATTTAATAGTTCTGTCACTTTTCCTCAATGACAGATAATCCATTTATGAGAGTATTAGTTGAGCACCTACTATGTGCCAGACACTGTTCTAAGCATGAGAATACAATTGTGAAGAGGACAATGCTTCTCTTCTAAAGAGACTGATATTTCAGTGACAGGTAAAAATACAAACACATGAGCTACACAATCAAAAAAATAATATATCAAACAGAGTGACTGTGTCTACTTTAGACTGGGTGTCACCAAGAATTCTCTGAGAGGACAACATTTGAGTACAAGTCCTCAAGTCCCATGTTTGTATATCTGAGAGTTGTCTTATTTCCTACATGCTTAAAAATTTCTTGATTAAACTCCTGGTCTATGCTTACTCCACAGAGAATAATCAAAATACCTGAAGTGACCATGTATTTTAATCTTCTTCCCACTCACACCTTCACCAGAGCAAGTCCTATATAAACACTACAGTCTGCTTAACTAAAAACAATAATTTGCAGTAGAATATTACTTTCTTGTCTCAGATATCTTGACATCTGTTTTCCCTCTGATGCTGAGAAGAGGGTAGTATTGTCTCTGTTGAGCTAGTGAGGAAGCTATGGCTTGCCTCAGGTTACACAAGTGGGTTATGCAAAGCCAAGGTAGCTGACTACAATGTCCTTTCCAGAATATATTTCTAGTAGAGCGAGAGCGAGAGCGAAAAAAAAACTTCATTTAATTTAATCAACACGTATGAAGTTTCTACAGTTGTTCTGCTCACTGTGAGTTGATGGAAATGATTCAAAGTGGGAAAGACAGGATCTTTGACCTGATCAAGTTCCCAGTCTAGTTGGAAAAGCATTTAAATTACTAAATATAAAGTCATTACGAAAGTATAAGACACTGGGGAATAATGTATAGAGTTTCACAGGACACTGTGTAACCTGGGCTTTGAAGGATGAGTAGAGGTTTACCAAGGAGAGAATGAGGCCAGGAGGGTTAGTCTAAAGGAAAGTGATCAAATAAAATAGAAAGAAAAAGAGTGTGGTGTGTTCAGAAATCAGCCATCAGACTCTTGTGAATGATGCAGAGGATAAGTCTGTAAACTAAGCAAGAACCAAACTGTCAATGACACTCGCTGATAGGCTGCGAAATGGGGACTTTGTTTTGTTCAAAATGGAACTCACTGGAGCACTGAGAGCTTGTGAGTAAGAACAAACAATCAGTACCTTAGAAAAGGCCTTCTGGAAGTAGAGAATGAGCTGAAGCCAGGCAGGAGAGCTGTATAACAGGTAAAGTCATCCAAGGAGAAATGCAAAGGTCCAGATCTAGGGCAGTGCCAATTTTTAAGGCAGCTAAACTTCCATCTTAGATGGAGAAATAATGGGCAGAAGAGAAAGCAAGGATCTAGATATTTCCCTTTATGCAAGCTCTCCCTTTTCCAGTATAGTCTTGAAAGGTGAGTACTATTTTCTTTTAATTGGACTTATTATTAAAGAAGGGACTGGAGAAGGAAACGGCAACCCACTCCAGTACTATTCCCTGGAGAATCCTATGGAGGAAGGAGCCTGGTAGGCTACAGTCCATGAGGTCACAAAGAGTCGCACACAACTGAGCGACTTCACTCACTCACTCACTCACTTCCCCGGGTAGTACTAGTGGTAACGAACCGGCCTTCCAGTGTAGGAGATGTAAGGTTTGATCCCTAGGTCAGGAAGATCCCCTGGAGGAGGGCATGGCCACCCACTCCAGTGCTCTTGCCTGGACAATCCCATGGACAGAGGAGCCTGGAGGGCTATGGTCCATAGGGTCAGGAAGAGTCGGACACAGCTGAAGCGACTTAGCACACACGCATTATTAAAGAATGCTGAAGCCCAGAGCTTTAATTCTGCTATCGCTTGAGAGTCCATATGTATGAATATACACATCCCCTGAGAGACTCTTTGATCGCCTTGTTATGTGGGTCATGGTCACTTGTGCCCTGCCTCCATGGTGTTACAAAACACCTCCCGTGCCAGGAGTCATCCCGCGGGGCAGGCACGTGCACCCTGCAGTCTCTTGCACGTTGAGGAAGAGTGGGCGTCAGGCAGGTCCAGACTGGGGGGGCGGTGCTGGGGCTCTGGCCTTTGACTCTTCTGACACAGACTGAAAGGCATTGCTCACTCTTCCATTTGCATTCTCACTCCTAAAAAAGACTGTTTTGACAAATGAGGGTAATTGTTGTTTACTTCTGGCTGGTGTCAAAAGCCGTGTTCGGTGTGCACGTGTGGTTCAGACATGACCCGACCAGAGGGTGAAGGGTCTGAAACGCCAACCTTAATAATTGAAGGAAAGGACTGAAAAATGATTTGGCAAGTCCCATCCTGCGCTAGGAATGTGAGTCACCTCCAAGCAGTTTTCACTGAGCTGAAACCAGGAGGAGAGCAAAGCTGAGGACCTGGAAGGCTCACTGCTCACCATGGATCAGCGTAAACTATGCATCAGCAGAGACATCTCCTCAAGCTCTGAAAATCCTCTGTACTGGGTATGGAAACACCCATGCAAATCACTGGTGCAAATAAAAAATGGATCAATGGGGCCTTGTTCAACAAAAAATTTAGCCAGTTGTAGAATAAGTCTAACACCTAAACTAACTTGCTAACCAACATCTACTGTGCAAGTTCTACTGTGACATTTTTTTATACCAAAAAATTTAAAAAGCCCTAATCTTAAAGGATCATGGATTCAAATCCTAGCTCTGCCACTTGCTAGCCATGTGACTTTGAGAAAGTTACTTAGGGTCTTTAACTTTGTTCCTAAGCAAAACAGTGTTAACAGTAGAAACTATCACCAAAAGTGATTTTTAAAATTAGACAACAAAATGCTCATAAGTTAGTACAGTGTTTGGCACATAGTAAGTGTTCAAAAAAGGTTGCTAGTGAATTACCAGCATCACCATCATCCTTCTCGTTCTTGCTTTATGCTTCTAGTATGGTGGATAAAAGCATCAGTGGTAAGAGTGGCATTCTGACCCCACCTAGATCATTCATTCAGTGTGTGATTAGTCTTTTTTCTCAGCAACAAGATACAGATATTGATAACAGTACTTATTCATAAGGGGGATAATTGAATAATACAAAGGATGTCAATCTATTAGAATATGTCTTGACACATGATTTATGTTCAATATATGTCACTGTGATTATAATCCTAATTGGCATCATCACTAGTTTTAGTCATACCACGATTTAATTGTTAGCACTCCAGTAATATGCACCATAATGTGAGAGGTGTCGGAGAAGGTGATGGCACCCCTCTCCAGTACTCTTGCCTGGAAAATCCCATTGATAGAGGAGTCTGGTAGGCTGCGGTCCATGGGGTCACAAAGAGTCAGACAAGACTGAATGACTTTCCTTTCACTTTTCATGTATTGGAGAAGGAAATGGCAACCCACTCCAGTGTTCTTGCCAGGAGAATCCCAGGGACGGGGAGCTTGGTGGGCTGCCGTCTACGGGGTCACACAGAGTCGGACACGACTGAAGTGACTTAGCAGCAGCAGCAGTGAAAGGTGTGAATGAGACAACATAGACAGTATCTGATTTTTCTATAAGTGACACCTTGGGACCCTCTGTCCCTAAGAATATGAAAGGTTTAGGGCTAAGGTGGAGTTCCTGTACTCAGTTCTAATGCCATCACAGAAAAAGGAACAGACTCCTAGGCATTTGAGCCCACTATCTTAAGCTCAGAAGAACACTGTAAAAGAATCAGAAAAGCAAGAAAGACAATATCAAAGTAACTATTGATGTTTTCTTTAGTATTATGATTTGTGAAAACCAAGGAAAGAATGTCAGGTGAAATATCTCTCTATGGGCAGACTAGAAATAGAACCTTTACAAGGCATTTCACACTTTGCTCTATGTTTTACATGCAGTATCTCATTATCTCCTTTATTTCTTATCTCAGCCCTGAGGGGAGCATACAATTATTAGTCCCATGTGTGACTGAGGCTCGGAGGGATAAGTGACTTGCCCAAGGTCATCCAATTATAAGAGGTACAGCTAGCATACATATTTTCCACTTGAAAACTATATTCTCTTTTTTTTTGCATAATTTTGTTCAAGCCATGCATTATCAATAAAACAGTCAGATGAAAAGTAGTGGTAGATTAATAAATAATGCCTCCTGGACTTTTGTATTTAGATTTCCAAATATTCATATATTGAGCAATACCTGAGCTATCTACTGTTGCTCAAAGCAAGTATCCAAATTACCAACTGATTTAACGTTTCTCTTTCTATTTGTGTATTTTAGATTCACAAAAAGTGGTTCAGATGGCCATGTCAAGACAGCCGAGCATCAGCTGATGGATTCCATGTTGAGGAGATTCTACACTGAGTGGGAATTTGGACTCTAATTTTTTCAATTTAAGCTTCCAATATTTAAGAGTATTTATTACAGTAAAAGGAAATGGTAATTATCATGAACAAAGGTGAAAGTGTTAGTCACTCAGTTGTGTCCAACTCTTTGCAAACCTGTGGACTGTAGCCCACCAGACTCCTCTGTCCATGGAACTGAACAAAGGTATACAGTTACAAAAGAAAAGAAACAAATTAAATTCAGGACCTCTGATTCACCCACTTGCACTCATGTGTGATAAGACTTTTCCACTAAACACACTTATAGTCAAGACAGGAAGAAGCAAGCACTTCTCAAATTGTGTTCCGTAGTACACAAGCACCAGTTCTTCAAATGTGTGTCCTGAGAAACACAGGAAATGACTATTTTATGACTATAAATAGGAAAAGAAAAACTAAGTAAATATACTGTTAACAATCTCTTAATCATCTGATTTTGCTGAACATTTTCCCTATTAACCAGTATTGTGACTCTCTGAGGAGTGACAAGAGCATGCACCATGAACCCAAATTATTTGATCCCAGCGTGTTTCTGCAGAATTCAGTTTGGGGAAACACTGATGCACCAAGAAGTACACAGGCCACGGTGTAAGGCTGGCTGGACCTGGTCCCCCTGACACCAATTCACTGCTAAACTTCAGTCCTCATTTGCTCATTTGCAAAGTGACAGATAATTAAATGAACCAAATGACTTTGACTAAACAAGATATCAAGAGCCCATCATGGTAGTTGCCTGAAAAATGTTAGTTTCTTTCTTTGTGCTGATAGAGTTGAGATGACCAAGCCAACAGATACTGCGGAAGTGCTTGAGCATCCCACACCCTATCATTTTAACTACAGAGAAAGCCTCTGAAATGTGACAAAATATCTCCAGCCTGTAACTGGAGCCAGCTCATTACGTGAGGTCACTTTAAAAGACTTTCTCCCCGTAAGAAATGTCATTCCATCAGTATTTTGCTATTTCCCCAATCCAAGACTAATATTGATATTTTTCTAAGATATTATTTGTCAGACACAGTTTACAGAGCTCCTTCAATGTAAGACCTTTTCTTTGGGCAGCACTTAGCAAGTTCATCTCTGCCATTCTAAAGAATTATAGATCATGAATAGCTTCAGCACTCCCAGAAGAGGTCTTATTTCTAATATAGACACATGTACCTTTTCCACCCACCACCCCACCTGCCACATATCTCTAAAAGCAATTGATTCGATCATACTCGTTTAACGTGCTAACATTTCACTCTTAAATGGCTCTCTCTGAATATCAGTTTTATCTTTTTTATTTACACCTTATACTTTCAAAGCATCGGTGATCATGTCCTTAGTCACTCCCCTCATACCTGGTAGATATTTTAATCATTATTTCACCATAACCCAGAGTTTAAGTGACTTGCCCAGTGTCACACAGCTAGTTAAGAACACAGTGAGACTCGAGTCCATGTCTTCCCAGCCTAATAATGTCTCCAGTCAAAAGTGGAACTCAATTCAACTCAATAAATATTGATTTAGTACTTCATCTAGATTACTGTTCTGTGGCTAGAGTTTATTGCTCTCTCCAATATAAAGAGATTTTTTTTTAGTATTATTATTTTTCAAAGGGCAAGTCCTGAACTCATTTGCAAAAAGGTGCTCTCACAATTATTTAATTTCAAGGAAGAGCAGTCCTCTGGGGCATGAGAAGAAGTGAGGTGGAAGGAACAATAGGCATGTGCATAATTCCATAGCTGCCACTGGCCTACAGATCTCAATTTGGCTCTGACTTACAGGAAAGATTTACTCTAAAGATGAACCAATTGGCCGCATCCATTCATCACATCCAATTGTTTCAGTCAGTTCTTCCAGAACAAGAGTTTATTTCATTGCTTCCCCCTTTAATTCTGACATATGACATAGTAGAATCTAAGAATGGGCAGAGTTATGTTCACATCCATATGCCTGCATGGTATTTAAAGGTTTGATATTTAAAGGGCTTGACATTTCCATTACAACCAATTCCTCTGAAACAATTTTAGGGGCTAAGATGGCAGACCAGCCCCCCGCCTTACATCTAATCAAGGTTAGTTAAATGTGCAGTGAAAAAACACTACAAAGTTTGTGTTGGCCTTGTTTCCAGCGTATGTCTCATTGACCGAAACAAAGCTCTTTAAAAATGAGGACAGGAAAAAGACCCATGGTTCTCTCCACTGCTCTGTTAAGGGAGGCTGAGGGATGGCTCCACAAAAGGAAATGGATTCGAAAATTGCTGATGCATCCTTTATCACCGGCAATCTCCACAAGGTTATAAAAGTCATGCTTGGGTAAAATCATGAAAGTGCCAAAGCAATGATCTAAGAAATGAATGCAGATAAGCCTTCTTCATTTTAAATTATGAGCAGGGGAACTGAAATAGAGATGATCATTGCTAAAGAATCTAAAATTAAGTATGTGATTTTGCTCATTTGTATACAACAGAACAGTGAATCATTTTATGGACCCAATGAGTTTGAAATGCAGCTGCCAAGAACTCTCAACCTTGCTGTTGTTGGCTGGCACTGCTGAGTATTATTTCTTCATGATTTTGCAAAATGTTGTAAGGTACACACTGTTTTCTGTAAGGCACTCTCATTAATTTCACGAGGAGGCCGAGGGGCGGCGGGCTGGGAGAGGGTAGCTGGAGTTTGTGTTCTGTGTTTTTAAAAGACCAGGAAAGGGAAGAAAAGATTCAGTGTCCTCTGTCTTAGAGTCCACAGGGAACAGACTTTTTCTGTGGAGTTCAAGGCAATTAACTTGGTCCTGGCCTCTTAGAAACTATAATGAAATGTCTGTTTTAATGCCCATAGGAAAAATAAGGGCACCTCTAATTTCTCAAAGCCTAAAAGATGACAAAGTGATTCAAAGGGTGAATAAAAGAAAATTTAGTATACCTGTATCTCTTTTCTATACTTGTATCTCTTTTCTGTTTGGTTTCTATTTCATAAGCACCTGGTTCATGGAGGACACCTGAGAGTATGCACATAAAGCCCTGATGAAAAAGACAGTCCAAGTTCAATAACTTTGCTGGGGAGGGGGAGAGTTTTTTTTAACTTAAATTTTTAAAGTAATGAAATAACACTGATATTACTACAGAAAATGATAAAAAAGGGGGAAAAATGAAAAACAACGGGTCCCTTTGTAAAAGAACATTTTCTGTGCATGGTTTTTTACTTCACAAAATTGAATGAGCCCATCCATATGGTTCTGTGATCTGTGTGTTTCATTCAATAATACGTCTTGATCCAAGAGGAATACAGAAGCTAAAAGTTCTGAAGGGAGCATAGGACAGGAAAAAGAAAGAAAGGAAACAGAGAGTGTGAATTCTACAGAGTAAGGGTTATTACATGGAAAGCCTTGTTTATAACACAGGGAACTCTGCTCAGTGTTACATGGAAGCCTGGATGGGAGGGTAGTTGGTGGCGAATGGATACATGTATATTTATGGCTGAGTCCCTTGCTGCCATCTGAAACTATCACATTGTAAATAGGCTATACTCCAACAGAACTAGACTAGACTATTCATTCAGTCGTGTCCGACTCTTTGTGACTCTGTGGACTGTAGCCCACCAGGCTCCTCCGTCCATGGGATTCTCAAGGCAAGAATCCTGGAGTGGGTTGCCATTTCCTTCTCCAATACTCCGACATTACTACAAAGTTTAAAATAAAAAAGAATGACTTGGAAGCATCTTTTGGACTTACAACTACTTCATAGATAGTTTCTTCAACTTTGGGGGGAGCATAAAGAGGAGAGAGAGGAGTTACATATACAAATAAATAAACTACATTTATTTAAAAAAAAAAAACTCAATCTAGCTGACCTTTAATTTAATTCAAAGCTGTGAGGAATGTCCACTGAGTAGCTTACAGGTACATTTCCCAATACAGTATGTGCTTCCCGGGTGGGTCAGTGGTAAAGAGCCTGCCTGCCAATGCAGGAGGTGCAGGAGACACAGTTCAATAATTAAGTCGGGAAGATCCCCTGGAGGAGGAAATGGCAACCCACTCCAGTATTCTTGCCTAGGAAACCCCATGGACAGAGGAGCCTGACTGGCTACAATCCATGGGGTCACAAAGAATTAGACATGACTTGGCAACTGAGCACATTGCAACCACATGTAGCTATTTACATTTCAATGTATTGAAATTAAATTAAACTTCAGTTCTAAGTCATACAATTTAGTTTTTCAAGTGTTCAATAGCCACATGTGGCAAGTGGCTACAGCACTGGTCAAGACTGATTACAGAATATTTCTATCAGCACAGAAGGCTCTATTATTCAGTACTAGTTTAAAGCATTCAGCTACTGAAATGCCTGGAGGACCAGAAAAGGGTGTCTAGTCATGTATGTTACCCTGTCTGCCATCATTCACAAGACTTTTTATTTCTGAAAATAGTTGGTGTTGGATGATTCCTTCTTTCATTTATCCATGCTTATAATTCAGAGTTACCTGGAGAAATATGAGCGCCTCCTTGCCTGGATGATGCATTGTCCTGTGTTCCGTGGCATCCAAAGACGGAGGAGTGCTTGGAGCAACCAATCTTTCCAGGGCAGAAGTTTATTGATATGGGGACACAGTTATGGGCTTCAATGAATGAAGCAAATTTTTGAAGCCCTTGTTAAAGAAAAGATTTATAAAGGCCATTTTCTGCTCAAAAGCACATACTCCATCAGCAGAGAACCTCACTGCATAACTCAGAATATGTGACAGCATCACCACAAATCATCCTGACCAATCATTTAAGAGGCCTCCAGGGTGCCAAATAGCAGTCTTACCCACAGGAATCAGAAAAGCTGAATGCTGGACTTCCACAGATGTAGAGGCGATGAGAGAAGAAAACCAGAGACAGCGAGAGTGAGCAGCCACCCATGTAGAAAGGACAGTCATGCCAACGGCCTGTTTCTAAAAGGAGAGGGGGCTCCCTGTAACACTCTCTCCAAGCGAGTAGGGCAGCTTGACACTAATAAGACTCTCCAAATCCCCTGATATTTGCTCCTCTGCAAACTAAAAAAGAAACCATCTTTCAGGCAGAGACTAGCACCTTGCCTTTCACAAAAAGTCAGCAGTGTGTTATAGTGAGTGAGGTCTGCGTGGTAAACAGAGCTGGGCTATTAGTTATGGGGAACTTATCACCAGCCCTAACCAGTTTCATTTTGAGGATCCACATGCAGCCAAGGCTCACCAGCACATTAGTGCATGAAGTACTGACGATGGCATCTTTTCCCCGAGGGTGTGCCACAAAACGCTCGTGTCAGAAACACCTGCAGATCTGTTTAAAAACAAAATCATGGAGCAAATTGGGAGAGCAGCACTGACATAAATACACTACCGTATGTTAAATAGATAGCCAGTAGGAAGCTGCTGAATGGCAGAGGGAGCTCAGCCCCGTGCTCTGTGATGACCTAGAGGAGTAGGATTGGGCAGGTGGTGGGAGGGAGGCTCCCGAGGGAGGGGATACACACACACACACACACACACACACACACACACACACACACACACATTATGGTTGATCCACGTTATATAGCAGAAACTATCACAACATTGTAAAGCAATTATATTCCAATTAAAGAAAAAAATCAGGCTTTGCATCCCAACCAGACTTTTTACATCAGCCTCTGGGGGTGGAGGCAAGAATCTGTGATTTATAAACATCCAAGGTGACTGGTACACACAATGAAATCTGAGGACTGCTGGACCAGATAAATTTGCTCCCTCCTACTCAGCCCAACCTGCCTTTCTTCCTATTCTACCTCTTTTTCTTCTTCCCCTTTCTTGGATTATGAACAGCCTCCAAAACACAGGAAAATTTACATCTGGTGCAAATACACTTTAACAACTAAAGCATTAACAAACATTTGTTGAATCATAATTCTATACACAAAAAAATATTTGTAATACTGGATCTCTAGGAAATCATAAATACATCATCATCATCATCATCATCATATGGTAAATTGTGATAAACACACTCTGTGGTCTTCCATGCATTTATTAAATATTATGTTTGTAGAAAGTTCTTAATAATGAGGAAGAATGTATACTGTGAAGTGAAAGAACATTTTACCTTATTATATGTTCACAACTATGAAAACTTTTAATATTATATGAAAAAATGCTACAAAGAATAAACCAAAATATTAATAAGAGCAGTTGCCTCCAAGTAATGAAATTATGGTATTTTTTTTCTTCTTTCTACTTTTCTCTAATTCTAACTATTCAACTAGCATGTAAAAAACTTATAATTAGAAAAAAAGCAAATGAAAATTATACCACTTTAAGAATCTACAGTGGTTTCTCTTTTATTGCATTGTACATTTGGATCAGACTAACTTGCATCTCAGCCTTAACTTGTATCCACACAACTTACATGTTTTTTACTTGCAATTGTTGGCAGGATACTCCTAGCTTTAATATTCTGCAAGCTGGATTCTACTCATTGCTTATTCAGCTGAATTTACCTATATTCTCCTCCATTATTCATAAATAATTTTAAAAAAAGAATTAGAAACTTAATAAGGGGAAGAGGCCTCTCACATTGATGTCTTATAATAAAACAGTATCTGCAGTCCACCATTTGACACAGATTTTCCACTTCCAGTAATACACAAGTGTACAAAGACATCTTGTCACAGCGGGTCCTTGTGGCACTGTCCACTGAGCAACACCGAAATGAAACGTCACATATACCCAAAGGAACTCCCTGAGATGTTCAGAAAGATGAGTCTTATGATGGGTCAGCAAAAATACGACACCTAGGAAGTACAAGTAAATAAGAATCTTGATCTCACTCCCTAGTCACAGGAAATATGAGAAATATAAAAAACAAGTGAAATGACACCATGAGGGAGCAATTAGCCAACTGCAAAACATGGGACATTAAATAAGACCCTTACTCCTGGAAGTCAATGGCAAAAACACAAGGAGGGTAAGAGAGACAGTAGACCATCGGGGGTAAATAGAGAATAAAAAGCATAACAACCAAATGCAATGTATGGATGTATTTGAAATCTAATTTGAACAAACCTACTGTAAAAAAAAGAACAAAATTGTTTGAACCAGTCAGAAAAATCTGAATCTGGACCAGATTTTAGAAAATATGAAGGAGTCAGGTATGATAATGGCATAGAAGTTTTGTTTTTAAAATTTACCTCAGTCTTAAACTGTGAAGTATTTACAAGTAAAATGAAAGAATACTTGGGATAAGTGTCAAACCATTCCATTTAAAATGTAGAGAAGATAGATGAAATAAATTTGCAAAAGTGTTGATAATTTTTGAATCTGGATGACAGATGTGAAGATTTTTCATCCTCTTTTCTCCATTTTTGTTTAAAACTTTTCATAACACAAATTTTAAGCAAAATAAAAAAGGATGATATAGATCTCTACATGTTGTCATAAGAATAAAATAGTCTCCTTTTTTTCTTTTTTGCTATCCACTTGAAATTATCACAACACTGTTAATTGGCTCTGGTCCAGTATAAAATAAAGAGTTTAATTTTTAAAAAAAGTATTAACTAGCATAATGAAATGATGTAATTGTACATGCTGGTACAATGGTAGCTGCTACTGTACATAGTTTACTGTGTGCAAAGTACTGTTGTAATTACACTTTGTAGCTTAACTCAGTCCTCACAGAACATTATAAGGGAGGTCCTTTACATGCTCATTTTAGAGACAGGGGAACTGAGGCCCTCATTGTTGTTGTGTTAGTCACTCAGTCACGTCCGACTCTTTGCAACATCATGGACTGTAGCCTCCCAGGCGCCTCTGACCACGGAATTCTCCAAGTAAGAATACTGGAGTGGGTTGCCATGACCTTCTCTAGGGGATCTTCCTGACCCAGGGATCAAACCTGGGTCTCCTGAATTGCAGGCAGATTCTTTACCATCTGAGCCACCAGGGAAGGCAAAACCCTCACTGGTCAAACAAATAACCTAACATCATAGAGCCGTTAAGTAGTAGAGCTGGGATTTAAACCCAGACTACATAGAACTAGCTAAACCACCACACCCATTGTACACCCATTGCTACTCACAAGCTTGCAAAATGATTCCAGGACATTTTATTAAGGGAAATAATCAGGATGCAGGTTACTAGACAGGGTATGCTCCTCTTTTTGCTCTGTGTGTATCATATACACCTTGTGAGGCTTTTATGTAAATATGCACAAGAAATTATAAAGATAATTTGCTTTGAAAAGAGAACCTGGAAGTGGCAGGCATTAAATTTTTTTATAAATTTCTGTGCTTATTGTTTTGGGTTTTGTTTTTTTTTTTTTACCATGTGTATACATGGCTTTTTTATACAGGAAGAATAATTTGGGTTTTGACATAGTGGACCATTTCTGTTATCTTGCTTATAATTCTCTCAATAAAAAAAGAAAAGAAAAAAACATGGAAACATTATCATATTTATTAGAAAATAAAATTTTCAAATTCTATGCAAAGATATATCAGTTGTAAAAAATGAAATATATCTGTATATGTTTTTGTTGTGTTTTAAAAATTAATATATAGTACAAAAGTGAAATGTTTGTGGTTTTGCTTCATGACTTTTAGGATACACAGCAAATGGGTAATGGTGATTACTTCTGATAGTAGCCATCCTTGCTTTGGTGGCCCTAAGCTGTCTGCTTCTGTCCTGTCCCACCCAACCAGGCTAAGCCCACCATTTGGTCTGTTGGCCCTGTATCTCTGCCATCCTTTCCCAACACAGCACCCCAGTGTGGCCAGCCTTACTGAAAAGCCCTCCCAGTAGATGTCTACTCCATGAGCCGAAATTAAGTGCTCCACAGTGGCAGTTAGGAAGGGATGGGGTGTTCCCAGGTACAATTTTGTTTCCAGTTAAAGTGTGCAAATATGGTAATGATTCAAATGGGAAATGGGGTTTCCTTTAAGTTTTGCATATTTTTTTTCCATAAACTATTGAGGCATTTGACAGTCACAGGGGCTCTGAGAGTGAATGAACCTGACCTGGCTCCTGCCTTCATGGTGCTCTCAACACCGCTGCTATAAGAAGCAATGATCCCTCAATCCTCAAGTCTTTGGGAAGCAGGACGCAAATAAAGATGTGGGGAGCTGTGCCAAAGAAACCTATGAAGAATGAAAGCAGCATGCTGGGTAGCTTTAATTCCTGACACTGGCTTCCTGCAACAGTTCGTAAACCACTTTTCCCCTCTTCCACCAAAAACTCTTATCATAGAAATGGTAAATACACATTGCAAGTCCTCTTTTTTCTCTTTTCACCTTATTATTTTTCATTCTCCTTTGCACACGGTACACCTTTGTTTAGGCATGTTTGTGTGATCCTTGTTTTGGTGGTGCAAATCCTATCAGACCAAGGAGTAAGGTCTCTGACTGCCCATCCTAGTCACCTGTTTTTAGACCCTTGAAATCACTTTTTCTTGCCAAGTGGGCTCTGCAAAAGCTGTTCACTTTCCCTTCCTGCTCTACACTGTTTTATTCACATTTTACATCTTTGCTCACGTGTCATTTCCTTGGGGAGAGTGTTCCATGACATTTTTTTCCAGGTCAAATATTCCTGCTAAACACTCACCTAGTATCGTGGCTGCCCCCTCCTAAATGTATCCCATTTGAAATATCACATTTGCTCATGGGATCACTTGAATACTGTGACTTCCCCTAGGCTGTGCTCTCCATGAGGACAAGTCAATTTTTGCTCACCACTGTCTCTCCAGTGACTACCACAATGTAGGCACTCAATAAATGAACCTTGAATAACGCAGAGAGGTTAGGGGCACTGAACCTGGAGTAGTCAGAAACTCCAGTATAACTGAACAGTCAACACTCCATATTCACTTTCTTTTCCATGGATTGACCCATCATGGCCTTCCCTGGTAGCTCTGAGAAAAAAATCCAGGTGTAAGTGGACCTGCAGTTCAAACTCAAGTTGTTCAAAGGTCAATAAACTCGATACACATCTGTTGAATGCATGAAGATAATGGGGACATTTATTTTAATGATCTGCAGCTTTTTTACCTGAATTTCAGTGCTTTTTATCTGGACCTAAGAGAAATTAATCAATAATATTTTTCTTGGACTTTCAATTGTGGTGCTTTATCCCTTTGGTATAATTTCTGCCAAGCAGGTCTTTGATTCCTGAATGTTTAGGGTGGTTGTTTACTTGCTTGTCAATAATTTTAATTGCCTTTATTCAGATGTAAGAGATTTGCTAAGATAACCTAAGAGAACAGAAGCTTTTATTTCCTTCTCAACTTTCTTTCTCTCCGAAAGAATAGTAGACAGTAAAATTCCAATGTAGAATACCAACAGCTTCATGTAGCATCCACAGGAAACATGGAGAGATTAATGAGGTCTTGAGAACAAGTCACTGAGTTGAAATTGGTTTTTTTTCTCTCCTTTCCAAAAACCCTTCTCTATGAATACTTGACTATCAGTAATTGTCACATTTGGAAGTCATCAAGAAAGAAATGGGGCACTAAGGCTACACTTTTCTCCTAGAAGTCAAATGTTCATAAAGTTGGTCATTGGGTTCTTTTTTATGAGATAAGATTTTTCTTTCAGTCAACTTTTCTTTCTTAGAATTGGAAGGGCAGTGAAACTTCAATTTGAAGTTGAGTCTACAGAAGGTTGACACTGAGATGCACTCCAAAAACCAGGAAATAAAGAAGATTGGATTTTCTACCACAATTTAAAATCTATAAGAAGAATAGAATGAAGGAGAGCAAAATTTTACAGATGGTGAAGGTCAGTGTAAGAAAGGTATCAAAATCATGCTAGCAAATTTCAGAGTGAGACTGGCCCCAGGAAGTCAGTGTGCCAGGGTCACACCCGTTACCACTATGATAAGGCCCCATCTAAGTCCATGAAACTAGCTCACTACGTGCCTATAGATGGGTGCATCGTACTGTCCTGCTTTAGTGTCCTGGAGACTCTCAAGGTCATCCAAATTAATTTCCTGCTCAGATCCCATGCTCACCAAGCAAACTGTGGATAATAATTGTGTTTCTTCTACACATTTATATGACAAGGTAAAAAGTACAAAGATGTACATACTTAGCTTCCTTATGATTATAAGATAAGATGTGATCTTATACATCAGTAACTTGTGAACTTAGTTTAATAGGGTCCGTTCTAGAGACTGAGGTCTCATTGAAACCTGGCTTTTAGGACCACTGTTACTTATTGCCACCCTCTGGAGATGTGTCTGAGGGATCAGGTGGCTTCTTGAAAATGAAAGAAACTTATGTGATGATTTTTACCTCTTCTGCTCCCCACAAAATTTAATAGAGTTCATATTAAGTTCACTGGGTGTATGCTGGAACCTTAGTGAGGTCTTCTTATGGAAAATAACTAAATTCAAATTGCTTAATATTTTTGTCAAATCATCTTTCTAAGAGCAAAGAGGTCAAAACATGTCCAATTTGGAGGAATCATTAGTGACCAATGAGTTCACAGAGAGGTGATTTGAGATACAGAAAGATCAATACATTTAATGAGAGTGACAAAGTGCTCCCAACAAACTTCAGTTGCATTCAATTCCAGTATGCGTGTTCATGTCCAGCTGAATTTCTTTTCTTCAACCCCACATGCTGATAACTATTCACAAGTACAAGTTCCGTTTCAGGCCAACAAATTATACAGAGCTCAAAGTGAGTTTAGAGAATCACAAAATCCTTTGTGAATCAGGTCAATAAATTTAGCACTGGATTGTTTATATCAAAATGACAGTCACCTTTTAGGTTTGTTTTTTTTTTTCCTTTAGAACACTTTCCTACTCCCTAGATGTCAGAGAACATTTGATTTGAAGGTAGAGAACAGTGCATTAGGCGGTATATTTACTTAAAGAATGTTCTTAGATCATAGACTCAGAGAACTGGAAGGAATCCTTGGGATCATCTACTCTATTCTTAAACTCAGGTATAGAACCCTTGAGATGTGAGGCAGCAGGAAGGGAAGCCATGGGTATTTCAGTTTTACTCAATGATGTTTAATTTTAAACATTACTTTTACACTGAAAGGAGCACGCATATATGATGGAAAAGAGGGCATTTAAAAAAAAACTTACTTTTTAAAGTAAGACATATTCTTTCTAAGAAATGTTAGTCATTAGTGCCCTACTTCCAGCTATGGTCTAAGCTCTGAGGACCTGAACAAAATCCCTTGCTCTGTATTTGTGGAAGAGTCTAACAAACACTGACCTAGTCCCAATCTAAAATGTGAAAACAGGCCCAGAGAGGAATGGGACCTTGGCCAAGGTCACACAGCCAGCATGAGTACTGGATTCAAGACCAGAACCTGCCTGTCCAATGCACTTTTTTGCAGTCCAGCTGACTGCCTCTGAATTTCAGTAGTTATTCTGCACTTGCTCAGTTTCCACATCCAAAAAGCACCTTTCTGCAGATGACTGGTTGTTTTTAGAGAAATTGAATAAACTTCAATGTCATGATAAATAACTTTCACTCTATGCACTCAGTGGTTCTCCCATTTCTTAAAGTTGTTAAGATTATTCGTGTGCAGAAAAGTAAAAACATAGCTTGTTCGGAGAGAAAGAGGAAACTGCTCATCTGTGAAACAGAAATATGGCCCCTTAGAGCAGCGTTTCCCAGCATATGCTCCCCTGATCTCCTGGATCAGAAAGACGTGTGACTTCAGTAAATTGCAGATTATTGAGACTCACTCTACTTACTGATTCAGAACCTCTGAGGACAGAGCCCAGGAATCTTCATGCTTAACCCATCCCCTTAAGTGAGTCTCATATGCTCTGAGATTAAAACAATCATACTTGCATGAAGAGAAGAAAGGGCAAGGAATGGGAAAGTGACATACTAATATCTCATAAGGCTCATATGGAAAAGCTCTTCCATATTCAAGATCTCTTTGCTTAGTTAACTACCTGTGCTACCCAGTAGCTACAGTAGCAATTATACTCAAATCAAATTTTTTAAAAAAGATGATATATATAAAAAGAAAACTATCTTTGATAGGTAGGGTGAGGGAAACTATCTTGGTTTGCAAATGAATAAACTGAAGGCCCAGCTGATCAGATAGGTTTTAACTACACATAAAGATAGAGAAAGAAAAAGCATCTAGACAAATACCCATAAAACAACACAACAAGTATAACAGTAAGAAGGAAAATGCACCAGATGGATGGAAAGATGAGGATAAAACATCATGTCTCTGCCAATTCCATTCAGTGTATTTTCCTCTCTATATATTGAATAACACTGCTTCAGTTTCTTTTTAAAAAGGAGGGGCTTCACAAAATACAAAGTAAATAGTATAAGTGAATGATACTATTATTATACTTTCAATTTTCTGAGGCATTCTTTAACTGTTGTAAGTTAGCAAGATATTAAGGAAATTACATAGGAGCAGACAAAAAACTGATTTCTGTAAGAAACTAAATGGGAAACAAAAAAAAATGGACTGACAAGAATTATTTTAACAGTATCTTTAACACATGGAAATAAAAAGAGTCAATCATCAGCAAAAACTCAAAATTTAAGTAAAGGTGAGTAAACATGATCTCCAAATTTTAAACAAGATTTTGAGGGAGGACAATGTGGACAGCACAGTGGGGAAGAAAGGGTACGTTTGTCTCATTTCAAGACAGACTTGTGGACACAGAAACAGCCATTGTGGAAATCATGCCCTTGAAACAGAATTGCACTGGACATAAGTGGAGAGAGGAGGATTTGTCATCAGAGCACATGTAGGGCATGGCCAGAGAGTCAAAATGAGCGGTCTCCTCCAGCTCTGGTCCCTCATGTGGCTCAGCCTCAGGCAGAGCCCAGATGAAGAGTTTCACCTCCCTCCCCACCATGATTCTCTTAACTGCTGCATCTCTCAGTGGTGTTGTCTAGGTTTCCAGGAAGTACATGCTTTTTCATCTCAGCTAGTTTTCCCTGAATCCTGAAGAAATAAATGCCTGTTCTAATTCAGATGAGATGGATCCATGCTCATGCTGGAAAGGAGAAACAACTTAGTCTCTTGGTGAAGTGGGCAAGTTTGTGACCTGGAACAAGTTCATTTCTCTGTACTAGAATTTTCCTTTAGTTAAAGAGGGATTAATACTGATCTTGTAGGCTTTCCATGAGAAAGAAATAAAACACATGTGAAATACTTAGCACAATGTCTGACACAGCGAATGCCGTATCACCGGCAGTATGCTTTTTAGACCTCAGGAAGATTTCTTAAATAAGGACACATTTTCCTTTGCTCTGGATTCTCAAAATTTGACAACAAAGTCTACTTATCATAACTCCACTAAGAAAACTGGAGAAGACACCCTTATGACCTAAGTTTTTTGTCCTCATGAACAAGTCCACACAGGGATATTGACATGGTTTTTCTGTTGTAGATCCACAAAAATCTCTCAATGTAAGATACTCAGGCCAGTCAACAGTGCCCTGTTTATCTCCTGTAGCTTTAGACTCAAATGTCATTCATAGAGATCAGGCCTTTCCTCAGACAAAGACAAATTTAAGTGGAAATATTGGCTTCTATTTTCTGCTATCTCTATAATAAACTCACATTAACGGTGCAATAAAAAGTTGATTTTAAAGTAATATAAGAAAAGACATAAAATTGGCTTCAAATAAAAAAAGTATTTTTTCTATCCATATTTTCCTCAAAGAAGAGTTGAATGAACTTTAAAAATGGGTACCAGGTATGTCTGATAAGATTTCTGTACGTATGGCAGGGTTGCAAGAGACGAAAGTCTCTCATCTAACAAAGTGGATATAATTATATGCTCAAATCAATATGTGCTCTCTATGGCAAATTCTGCTCAGTCTTTTCCCTTTGGTGCCTCGTGTTGGTTTGGTTTTATCACTGCTTATAAAAATTTATCTGAATAAATTAAAGGAACCAGACAACCTTTCATCAGAGTATAATCATACACAGATCATCCACCAAATGCAATGTTCCTTCCTTCCCTGAGACCCTAGAAACATTTTCACCATTTGACATGCAAGAATCTTTAATAATCAGTGCAGAGAGAACGCATCGTAATCAAAGAAAATGCCTACCAAATTGACTCCCTCCCAAAAGCCATCTGTGTTCAACGACTCCCTGTAGCAACTGTAAAGTCATAACCAATTGGGAGAGTTGCTCAAGCTAAGAAAAAACACAACATCCAGAATTGAGAATTATAGGACAATAAAGTCAGTCTGGTCACAGAATATCTAAAATCATCCAAGTTATAAAATGTGAAATGATAAATTCTATACTCCCTCATGATTATGAAAGCTAACATATTTACCAGCTTATGTCACCTCCCCACTGCTTTTCTTTTGTTTTGATTTAAACGCTAAGTGATAGAAACATTTTCTGCTTCCTGAGCTTAATTGGTAAGTAAAGGCTGATTGGTTTGGTGTCTCAATAGCCGGAGGAAACGGAAGATATTCAGAGAATCCCTCCGCAGTTCTCAAATTTGTCTGTCTCTGGCCACAGGAAGACAAGCAAGATGGCCACAGAACTTTGTTGTTGCGAGTCTAACCCTCTCATTTGCCACTGGGAAAGAAAACTTCTCATATCCTCCTCCTCATCCTTCCAACCTAAACCTACTCACACAGCCATGTTCCCTATTTCAGGAAAGAGCATGGCTGACACCAAAGACATGAGCATCATTTCTGTTGAGTTCATCTCTAAATATCTCTTCACATATGTCTATTGCCACCTACCTCTGCAGTCTCTGCCTATGCCACATCTTCATCATCTCATCAGCTCAGATGCATCTGAGCTCTGGCTTTGCCTCCAGACTTTCCCTATCTAACCAGTAACCCCCATTCTCAGCTGAGAAGTCAGAGCAATGCTTCTAAAGAGTTAATTCACCACTCTCATGTTACATTATGTAGTAATTCTTCACCACATTCTAAATAATGACTAAGCCTCATAAGAGATTCACAAGATCCCTCATAACCTCTCCAACTATTTCTCTTCCATGTCTCCCGTGCTTCTTGTATGCACTACATCTAATTTCTTTTAATACCTCAAAGATAACATGCTCCTCCCTCGCTCTCTCATTTTCCTACCCACTGTTTCTTCTACCCAAAATACTCTCCTCCCTCCTCTTCTCCTGGCTAATGCCTACTCATCGTAAGGTTGCAACGGAACTATCATGTTCTCTACGAAACCTTCGTAGCCACTCCTTCAGATAGAGCTCAATGCTCCTATAATGCACTCTCAAAACTCTGCTTCTGTAACAAAGCACTAGTCCTGCTTTATCACTACTGTATGTTAGGTGTTTGTCTTCTGAGCCAGATTACAACATGAAAATAGGCCCAAGTCAATCGTGCTAATTTTTATGTCCCTGGATCATGGGACAGTTTTTGGAACTTAAAAGATGTTTAAATTGTATTTCTTAAATTAATGAATGAAAAAAGTAGTTGTTCAAGTTCTTAGTGAACTGGCAATATATTTAGGGCTAGATACCAGGTTACTCTTTTGACTCTACTAAATCTGGGGTATATTTTATTATCCATTTAAGTCTATATATTCACTCAATGAATATTACATTGTTAGGGTACAGTAAACCATTGACAAACCAACAATTAGAAACAAACATGGACAGTGGACAGGTTCAAAATTGAGAAAGGAATATGCGAAGGCTGTATATTGTCATCCTAATTATTTAACTTATATGCAGAGTACATCATGTGAAACGTCAGGTTGGATGAATTAAAAGCTGGAATCAAGATTGCTGGGAGAAATATCAATAACCTCAGATATGCAGATGATACCATTCCAATGGCAGAAAGCAAAGAGGAAATAAATGAAGGTGAAAGGGGAGAGTGAAAAAGCTGGCTAAAAATTCAGCGTTCAAAAAATGAAGATCACAGTATCTGATACTATCACTTCATGGCAAATAGATGGAGAAAAAGTGAAAATAGTGACAGATTTTATTTTCTTGGGCTCCAAAATCACTGCAGATGGTGACTGCAGCCATGAAATTAAAAGACACTTACTCCTTGGAAGAAAAGTTATGACCAACCTAGATAGCATATTCAAAAGCAGAGACATTACCTTGCTGACTAAGGTCCATCTAGTCAAGGCTATGGTTTTTCCTATGGTCATGAATAGATCTGAGAGTTGGACTGTGAAGAATGTTGAACGCTGAAGAATTGATGCTTTTGAACTGTGGTGTTGCAGAAGACTCTTGAAAGTCCCTTGGACTGCAAGGAGATCCAACCAGTCCATTCTGAAAGAGATCAACCCTGGGATTTCTTTGGAAGGAATGATGCTAAAGCTGAAACTCCAGTACTTTGGCCACCTCATGAGAAGAGTTGACTCATTGGAAAAGACTCTGATGGTGGGAGGGATTAGGGGCAGGAGGAAAAGGGAATCACAGAGGATGAGATGGCTGGATGGCATCACTGACTCGAAGGATGTGAGTCTGAGTGAACTCCGGGAGTTGGTGACAAACAGGGAGGCCTGGCGTGCTGCGATTCATGGTGTCGCAAAGAGTAGGACACGACTGAGCAACTGAACTGAACTGACACTAAAGAAAGGACTCTAAGATATTGACATAGTCACCCTTACAAACCTTAATGACATCAGACATATCCAAATAGGAAACTGGTAGACAGAGGAACAAAATTCAATCCAGTCAGCACTGAAGAAAATGGCTCCCACTAATGAACCAATTGCTATCTTCACTTCTAGAGTCATTATCTAAGGCTTGAATCTGAGCAGAAAAATGAACTGAATAATAAAATGTGAAGAAAGACAGAGAGGAGACAGAGAGGGGAGGGAGGAAGCGAAGGGAGGAGGGACAGGGGCAGGAGGAGGAATGAATGGCAGAGCTCTGGCGGCCAGAACCTTCCGAAACCTTGCAGGTGTGCCCAAATCTCAAGCAGAGCCAGAAGTGCTGCCAAACAGCCCAGAGAGGCCTGAGTCCTCATCTCCCAGCTTGGCCTACACCCTAACATGCTCTTGCTTCTAAAAACAGGGCTGGCCTCCATGAATGCCCACATCAATTCAGCTCTGCAATCTTTTGTTTCCAGAGCTCTGTTTTCCAAACAAGACTCCCGCCCTGTCTCTTCCCCTGACCCTGCAGTCTTATCTCAGACCTTCAGTCATCTGTGATCTGAGCAATTCCTCTGAGGTCACTTTCCTGAGCCTTCATCCTGGTTGGCTCTGAAGCGTGCATCTGTCACCAAGGTCAGCCAAAAGCAAACAGGCCCTTTTCATCCCCTCTTTCACCCCCCTCAAGGACTGTGTCCTTGGCCTACCGCCTCATTGAGACCTGCTCGCAATTCTTTACCATGCTGGAATACCAATAACTTAGAGGAAACAAGGGTCACAGGTGTCCCCAAGGATCACGGTCTTGAGAGGTAAAGGCATGAAGTGCTAATGCAACTTCAAGCATCAGCCATTGGGAGGGAGGAAGGATTTAGGATTTGGATGCAGTGTGCCTTCTGCCTTGCTTGTACACAGGATGCCTGATGGGGTGAAGTACTGGCGGTGTGGGTCTGTATGAGAGAGGCTCAGTCCCCCAGAGCCCAGTGGCCAGGAATGAGGACGAGGGGCCCAGGGAGGATTGTGTGACTCTGAACCAAGAAGGTCCTTATTCCCCAAAGAGGCAGTGCAGGGATCTGTGTGGCTCTGTAGTAGAGGTGGGTTCTAAGAGAAGGCTGTGCCACACAGGACAGGATTAGCTCTCCCACCTTACCCATCCCCTCAGTGAGGGGTTCTGCGGTTGCAAACACCTTAGCTGTTCATACCTCTGCCTTGGAAGCAAGGTGGTATCACAAAGGAAGAAGGAAGCCAGGCTGTTTGATGGCACTCGGCGGAAGCTGTTGAGCAAGCAGGGCTAGTGCCAACGTTGTGGGCTGACAACACGAGTGTTGGTGACAACGTGGAGCACCTAGATTCGCCTGCACAGCTATGGGAGTGTAATCATCCAACCAAGGGAAAACTGTTTGGTAGAACCTTCCAAAGTTAGCAATTCTACTCCTGGGGACTTTCTGAAGAGAAACGAGCACTGTGTCTACCAAAAGACCTAGATGAGAATGTTCATAGCAGTGTTACTAGGACAGCTCAACGTGGCAACAACCCAATGTCCACCAGTGGGAGAATGGATAAACACAGTGCAGTGTTTTTGTGCAACAGAATACTACCCCAAACAAGCACAGCTACGTGCGTAACACGGACGGAGCCCAGAGACATGATGCTGAATGAGAGGAGCTGGATGCAAGAGCACACATTGCATGATCCCATTTTACGAAGTTCTTCAACAGCCAACGTTGATCTCTGCTGTGGAGTCCTGCAGAGTAGTTACCCTTGGCTGGGGGATTGGGCAGATATTGACTGGGATGGAACATGAGGAACTTTCTGGGAGGAAATGTTCTGCACTTTGGTCCTCTGGACTGTGAAGCTGGGATGGTTGCGGAGACTCTCCTCAGGGGCCCTATTTAACCTGCACTCTTGCCCATCAGGAGCCATCAATGTAACATTATATCCCCAAACTATCTCTGCTGCTGCTGCTGCTAAGTCACTTCAGTCATGTCTGACTCTATGCGACCCCATAGATGGCAGCCCACCAGGCTCCCCCGTCCCTGGGATTATGCCCCCTCAAAGGGGCCAATATAAAGAAGAGAAGGAACTCAGCCATCGCTTCACAAGCGAGGGGAGTTAGACTGAAACCACTTCCAACCAGCCTCATAGGTGCCAAGGAACATGAGGAAATGTTCTGTAATCTGGTTAAATCTGTGGCGTCATGGATGGAAACAAATATAAAAACTCAGAGATAAGTTTGTGTATCTTAATTACTATATGTAAAGTTATACCGAAAACAACAAAAATATTCTTGGTCTGAAGCCCCATTGCTCTGGCCTCCTGGCCTGCCTGCTCAGCGGTAGGGTGCGTCCACCTTGGAATGACTGTTCATGTCAGGTGCTGGCGCTGCCCCAGAGAGCAAACAGAGGGAACTTCTCAGGCTGCAGAAGAAAGCATATGGCCATTTGGGGGCCACCTAGCTCACAGTGTTTGAACATGTGGTGGAATTTGGTCTAGGACTGATTTCCATAGAAATGTACCCCAATAAGAAAGTTCTTGGGATGGAGAACTATAGCTCCCATTCAATTTCAGTTGTTAGCGTCTACAGACATCTTAGCAAAATAAAGGGAACAAGCAAACACCAGTGGGCAATGGTTGGCATAAGCCAGCTCATGGTACTCAGCAAGAGAGGGTAAGTTAAATTTGGGCAGAAGAGTTGTTCGGCCTTGTGTCCCCATCATGCTGAGCACTTCTGCAGCGACTGCAGAAAACTACCAGCTGACTTCCCAGCTATCCAATACAAGAAACTAAAATACATGCTCTATCTAGGGGGCGGAAAATGAGACTATAAGGGAAGTACATTAAAATGGTGGAAATGGTTATTTCTGGGTGGTTAAAATAGTCTTACTTTCTCTGTTGTACTTAGAAAAAAAATTTTCCCCAAATTATATAGCAATGAACAATCTTATATTCTTTTTCAACCAGCTCAGATAAAAATCCTTCATGGATCCTTTGGACTGTGAAGCTGGGATTGGTGGGGAGACTCTCCTCAAGGCCCCTATTTAACCCGCACTCTCGCCCACCAGGAGCCATTAATGTTACATCCCCAAACTATCTTATGTTCCCTCAAAGGGGCCAATATAAAGAAGAAAGGAAGAGGAAGGAACTCAGCCATTGCTTCAGAAGTGAGGGGAGTTAGACTGAAACCACTTCCAACCAGCCTTATAGGTGCCAAGCAAAGGATATACCATGTTCTTTGAAATATTAACAATAACCTTTCTGAAATTTTGGGGACATCTGCCTTTTTCTATGTCATGTTACCTGTGAGTCTTGGCCCTCTTAAGAATATTAAAATTGTAGAAATACTAAAATATATATAGTATAGCATATGATATATATATATTTTTTTTTTCCTTCACTTTTTAAGGGAAAGAACAGAAGGGAACCCCCAATGCCAAAGTCAAGTCAGAGGCCCCTTCCAGCTGTGGCCCAAACATGTCTCTCTCTGGCCCCTCTTCCCCACCATACAGTGAGGCGGAAACTTCTTCCTCATCTTTTGGAGAAACCATTTTTCTCCTCCCAAGACCTCCTCCCCTTGTTCCTGGTAAAGGCCAGAGTGGCTGCAGTTGGCAGGACCAGATGTTCACACTCCTTGCCTTACAGACACTGTGGATAGCCTGCACAGCCAGGGGCAGACAAGGGGCCCCTACATTCCTGTCCCAGAGCCCAGCAGTCCTACAGCCTACCTCCTCTTCTCTCAAAGCAAAGCTCACAGCCTGGCCAGGTCAGAAGAGCCTGACAGGCAAATTCACACTCGAGTGTTAATGGCAACCAAGTTGACCAGGGTCTTGGCAAATGCTTTCAATATTTTTTAACTTGTTAGGAAAGACTTTCTCTTCCTAGCCAGGGTGCCCTCACAAGCTCCAGTACTGTATTTCAGATTTGAGGCTATGAATTTAGCTTTGATAAAAATAAATCAAGGAAACTTCTACTCACCTCAAGGGCTCTGAAAACGTGGGCGTGAAGAGAGTAGCAAGTGCTCGGCTCTCGTCTAGCGCTGCCTTTTCCTGTTCTGTGATGCTGAGCACACCTGGCCTGCCTCTCTCTGTGAAATGAGTTGTTGGCGGGGGGGTGTGGCGTGGTGTGTATGTGGCTAGGTGACTCTTAGGGCTCAACACTGTCCGCGTGAGGCCCTCCTTGGGGACTGGACCCCTCTGAAGGCACTGTCTCCAACCTGTCCCCCAGCGCCAGTCTCTAGGTACAAGGGGCTTTTCTGCACTCTGTCCTCCCTCCTCTCTCCTTGACCATTCTCCTAACTACCCTGATGGGCTTCAGTGACCACACATTTCTGTCATCTGCTCCTATGTTCCTAGGGCACTCAAAGTCCAATTCCTCTTGTTTGCTGGGGGCTTTTCTCAGATGTCCCACAGGTAACATAAACATCAAAACCTACTCTTCCTTCCTCCTCACCCGCAAACCCACTGCTGGTCACTCCAGGCACATGAAGACCCTGCATAACACTCCTTTTTGACTCTGATTATCAGTCTAATTAGTTGCCAAGTTTCATTCAAGTCTCCTCCCTATTCAAATCTTTCAATGGCTGCTGCCACCTACCATGTACTACTGCCTCACCCTGGCTTTGGAGTCCTCTATTACGTCAGACTCCGGATCAGAGAGGTCCAGCACCATGCATGAGATCACACAGCAAGTCAGTGACAAAGCTGTTAATCCCAACACACTGCCTCACTCCCGAAGGCGATGGCGGTTATTGGAGCTGGAATACACCCAAACCTCCCAGAGGCCACTATTTGTTTAAGTTGCTTCATCTGTTTACAATGACTTTTTTATCCGTGTTTAAATCCTACTCATCTGGTCATTTTTATTTGCATATGTTTTATAGGGTGAGCTTATAATTTCTCCTTAAATTGCTTTTATAATTCAAAATAAAAATTTATGTATAGGTATTTCTAACCCCAATTTTCAAGGCTTGAATTGTTTCATTCTTCTGGAACCATTTTGAGAGTTGTCTGCAACGTTTATAAATCAGGTTGTTAGCATCCTGCACCCTAACATGTAATACAAGAGCTATCAGTACATTAGAGATATTTTGCTAATATCTCTATTAACCTTTATACTTTATTATATAGTGAGAACCTTTATACTTTAGTGACTTCAATGATAAGAATTTCCAAAGCCCTGTGGAGGAGGTGACTCCTGTATCCTCCAGCCATACACTGAGACACATAACTCGCAGCCAAGCAGAGCAGCCAGGCAGAACCAGAGGGAAAAATTATCCTAGGTCCAACAACAGAGCAGCTGGCCCCAGGGAATACTCCTGTTTCTGCTCAAGATACTGCTTTCTAGAAATGGTGGAGCCAGAGCCACAGAGAGGGGAAGGAGGTATAGAACAGGCTAGCACAGCCAGATCCTTGTCTCAGGATTCTGCCATCGTTTCTTGGCTAGCTGATCTTGGACAAGTCTTTTAATTTTGCTGGTCTGTTTCCTTGTCTGCAAAATGAAGACTGGGTAAGCTCAAGGTTCCCTTCTAGTTGTAAAACTAACCAGGATCATGTTCTGCCTCTCTGAGTCCTAGCTCGCCCTCTATAAAAGGGGGACAGCAACAATGACAGAGGAGGTGGGAACAGCCTAGAGTCTCCAATTCTGCAAGCCTGGTGAACAGGTGCCTGGTTTGTCCAAAGGGCCATTTCTCCTGCTGAATGTGGAGCACATGCTCCTGAAGGAATGTGGCCACGGGGCAGCTGAGGTGTGGGAGGCAGGCTGGACCTTCCACAACTTCCAAAAGGCAGGCTGCTAGGGCAGAAAACATCAGAAACCATCCTTGCACCTCTTCCAGGGGTCCGAGAGACAGACAGACAAGCAGACAGACAGAGCACTCTCCAGCTGGGAGTCTGCAATGGCTAGTCAACTCCATTCTTAATGCAACCACTGATGGCGCTGGCCTCCTGAGGAGGGAGAGGGCTGCAGAGATTAGGTGAAGGGCAGGCCCCACTGACAACCATAAACACACACAGCGGCTGCCGCCCATTAGAACATTTATTTCCCAGAGAGAAAATAAGTTTAAGACAGTCATATTATAGTAGGTAAAATTAACTTTTGTATTCTTTACAAGCATAGATTTTTCTCTGTTTATTACCTCTCTTATACCATCTGTTATAAACAATTCTAGAAAGCAAATAAAGTTACTTTCTACAATAAATAGAGCATCGTGTGCTTCACAGCAGACGCGACTGAGACACATAGGCCCCATGCCACAGCAGGATCTGAGCCATTTCCCATTCTGAAAGAGCAGTTTTAAAAATGAGACTCAGAGACGGAAAGATTCAAAGAGACTAAGAAAAAGAAAAAAGGAGAGAGAGACTAAGAAAGAGAAAGTGTTGGGAGGAAGAGACACACAGAAAGAGAAAGCCCCAAGATCTTACAACACAGGTTGAGACAAAGGTCACAGAGTCCACAGCCGACCGACTACCTGGGGAGGGGGGACGTATTGGCTCCTTTAAATAAAACACACTGTGTGTGTTTAAAATACTCAGCCACACAATGGAGGACTCCAGTAATGGAAACTATAGGCCTGAATAATTTAGAACAGTATTTTACAATTATATACACTATGTCCTTCCCTAGCCATAGGCATTGTAGTTTTATTATTGTACAAAATCCAAAACCCCGTCCTTTATTATGTTATAGAGAGTTTTGTTGGTTCCCTTTTAAACTCTGGCTCGTGTCCCAAACGTATAAGAAGTCGTGGCGGTTGGTTGGTTGAATTTTTAAAAAGTCAAGTGCGTAAAAATGGCAGTGATCTCCCCAGTGATTCGTTTTGTCCAAAACTCCCCTATGAAAAATTTAAAACAATTAAAAAGAACGTCAGGTTAAAAATCAACATGGCGATCAGTGGCCGGCAACCTGGCCCTGCAACTTTGGTGCTTAAGAGGTGAAAAGAAATATCAGAGAACAGACATCGAAGCCTCTGAAAGTTGTGTTGGTTTGTCAGTCAGCATTCCCCCGTTTCACAGTTTTTTTTTTCCCCTTCTGTTTTTGAGAAGGTAAAGGTGGAGAGGGGGTTGAAGAGGGAAGGGGAGAGAGGGTTTGAAAGAAAAGTGCTGCGTTCCCTGGAGCAGCAGAGGCTGGGCAGGGCAGAGCACAGCACAGGAAGATGCTGGACTATAGGCCCCTCGCCATCCCTGGTGGTAATGGGAGCCTAGAGGTTGCAGGACAGAAAATGAAAACCCATGAGGAGGCTAGGAGGAGATGAGCAGACCCGGCCAAAGGGCACAGCTTCACCCCAACAGCCCACAGAACCCACATGGACAGATGGCCACGGGCACCAGAAGCCTGGTCTGCTGATGGGAGCCTGCCCAGCCTAAGCCCATCTCTCTGCAAGGCAGAGGCCCGAGGCCCCGCCTCAATCCAAGGGGGCAGCTCTCACAGTCTGGCCTCTGCTGTTTGCCTGCAGCACATACAAGGGGAGAGGAGGTGTGCTGGTGAAGGGGTCACCCAAGTGGTAGCTAGCAGCTGGCCTCAAAGGGAATGAGACATAAAAAAAAAAAAGATCAGTTTGGTGATGGTTTCTGTCAGTTTGGCACAAGAGAAAGCTGGGAAAGGAACACAGGAGAAACAGAGGCTGGGCAGAAGATGGTTCAGGCAAGAGGTAGGAGGAGGGGTGATGGAGGGAGAGGGTGAGCTCCGTGAGAGTCCCACAGGACCCGAGTGTATCCACAGCACCTCTGGGGTCAGCGTTAGAGCCTCGCTCACCCTGAGGTGTAGTTAGCTGGGAGTGGGTTGGAGGGCACCAGGCACACCCTTGAGCAAGCCCAAGACCTCTTGCTTTCCAGGCCAGGTTCATCTCCGTGACTGGGCCCAAGCCTCACAGCTGTTTCTACTTCTAACTGGTTCTTCAGTGGACCAGCCCCGGGCGAGCTCAGGTGGGAGTTTTTGGCACAGCAGGCCCACCAGGGGAACTACGCAGTTAAGTCAAAACTGGGGCCTTGCCCGTGGGGAGGACACAGCCCAGTCCCTGGCCTGCCATAGGAGGGGGAAGCTGCCAGCCGTATGCCTGGCTGGGGCCGGAAGAGGCTTCTCTGTGCCCTGCAGGACGGAGGCAGGGCGGGGCCCCCCTTACAGGTAGCTGGAGGTGACGAAGGAGTGGGGGCCCCGCACTCGGCTCAGGTGGATCATCGCGCGGTCGTAGGCCACCTGAACTGACTTGCGGATGCTGGTCTTGCGGCCTTCCAGCATCTTGAGCTTGTCCACAGTGTCTTCCACACCGAGGGGCAGGACTTTGTCCCTCGGAAGCCACTGCCTAAAATATAAGCATAGTAAGAGGCCTGGACCGTAGTGGGTCTCACAGGAGGCTCCTCTGGACCCACTTGCCCATGACCAGCAAAGCCGGGGGGAGGGGACAGGGAGAGGGAGGCAGACTGGGACGCTGCAGGCAGGAGGCCACAAAGAGACTTATTTTGTAGCCAGGCCCTTACCTGGGCCCCAGGACACTTGGCTTAGAGGGTTGCTGGAGGGAAGCCCGTGTGTCCCTTGGGAGACTAGCTAAGCCATCTGGAGGGCTCTAAGCCTCACTCTGCCTTGGGGAGTCAGGCAGCTATGGTGAAGAAGTGGAGCTGATGCCAGGAATCAATGAAATGATTTCTGGTGGGGCCTACACCTGTTTTTAAAAGATCCCTGGGTGAGTTGAGCATATGGATGAGAGCCCAGCCTCTGGAGCCAGATCCTGGTTTATATCCCAGTTCTAGCTATAGGTTCTTGGCTTTCTGAGCCTCAGCTTCCTCATCTGCAAAATGGATTGGGAGGGGATTAATGGAGATTTAAATGAGGATCAAATGAAATCACTCATATAAAGCAATTGCATAAGGGCATGGAGTAAATGCTTGACAGATGATAGTTATCAGCTAGTCTTGCCTCCCCACTCTACAGAACCAAGGGTGAAGGAATCTTCCTGCTGGCCTTTTTAAACCAAGAGCAGACAAGCCCCCTGGAGTGCGTTCTGCACTTCCCACAACTCCCCACCCACCCAGGACCGAGATATGCATTCCTGCAGCCACTGGGAGCAGTGGCAGATTATAGGCTCTCAAGCGAGTCTCTCTCTAGGAATCACCCCCACCAGAGACCACCAGCATTCAAGGCCTGGTTATGCTGGGGTACAGGGGCACAGCCCCCATTTCTAACATCTCTAATGAGCTCAAACAGATCAGCTGTGGCCTCTGCAGCAAGTACACTGCAATTCAACTGCTTCCTCTGCCTAGGGCTGCACTCCTCACCCTTCATGCCACAGCTCTTCCCAAGAAGCCTCCTAACACAAATCTCCATCTCAGAGTGTTTCTCCGAGACTGATATATCAGACTCCTCAGTTACCATTAACACTATTCATCACTGTTATTCCTAACACTGAATTACTACTATCATGGCAAATGCAGAGACTAGCTGCTGGCAGGTAACCTTTTGCTTTCAACTGAGCACAGAGGCAGAGTGGCTGAGTCCACAGCTCTGTGTACCCCCAGCATGTCAGCATTAGAACAACATCCCAGTCAGGATCCCCAGCCTGCATCCTGGCGCACCCTTCCAGTGGCAGCACGCACTCACCAGGTGCGTTTGTTGTCAAAGAAGAGGACAAGGAAGAGCTTCTCTCCAGCCTCGGCCTGTTTCTGCTCGCCCAGCTTCAGCACATCCAGGGGGGGAACAGGGATGGGGACACCATTGTGCAGGAGACCCTCCCGGGGCATCTTGGGGTCGATGATCTGAAAGCAGAGGGGAGAGGATTCAACAAGGGGCAGACGGGGTGAACTGTGCAGCCTGCTGCGGGACTAAGCACTGGACCACCCTACACCAGAGCTATGCAGTGGATTGGCCCTGCCTGACTCGATGAGGGGGGGCTGACCTCTTCCAATGACCCTCAGTACCCCAAATGTAAATCTCGACTCCATTTCCCCAGACACCGTCCCAATCCTTTGGCTCTTTCCAATAAGAAAGCCTGCTCCATCAACTGTCAGGCTCCAAAGCTGAAAGAGAAGTTCTGGGAAGCCAAGGTTGGGGATTATCAGAAGAGAGTGGACTGTCTCTGATGTTCAGGTCAGACAGATAAACATGTTCCTCCCAATGTCTCTTAGGGGAGAGGAGTTGAGGTTGTTTATTTCCCTGCCAATTTCCCTTTAGAACCTGTATAATTCATTTCAAACTCTCAGGGGCCTTCCTAGACACCATGGCTATGAAAAAGGCTTTGCCTCAGCTAGAGGGTCCACCCCCTTAGTTTCACCTAAACATATCTTCTGGTTACCCACCACCTTCCTGTCTATTATCCTTCTCACATGTAGACCAGATACAACTTTAACATCCCATGGTAAGATTAGAGAGAAGCCAAGAGACTGAGCTTGGAGGGCTGCTGGAGAGAGGAGAATGATGTGGCTGGAAACAAGGGCCACTGGAAAAATCAGTCCTTGAGGCTGCATGCTCCACAGGGGCAGGGGCTCAGCAAAATGCCTGGTGGTATCAACACAACAATAATTCACCAGTCTACGGAGTACTGACACTGTTACTGAAGCTCCTAATTAGTCACATATCATCTTATTTCATTCTCTTGCTAATGCTGAGAAGTCTGCAGCCTACAGAGGAAAATGCCAAGCACAGAAGGATGCAGCTGGCTGGGACAAAAACCAGGCACCTGGACTTGGGGCTCGACTGCCCACCGCCTTTTGCACAGCTCCTGCTATGGCTGATAGTCTCTGTGCACCAAGGCCAGGGAGACTTGGAAATTTACCAAGGAAGCAGCTTTCCCCAGAGATGGAAAAATCGTAATTCCTATACCCTGTCCCAGGGGGCCTCTTCTCATAATAATAAATTGCTCTATTTGCTTCTGGGTGTCTGCCAGCTTCCTTACATCCGTCTCAAGATAAGAGCTAAAAGCAGGTGCCCTGGTTAAGAGTTTACTCTAAGGAAGAACCACCCCTACCCTGCCCCCATCTGTGTGATTTGATAAAAACTCTTAACTTCCAGCCTGTCTTTCCCTCCTGGGACTGATGCTAAAGGTCCTAATGGGGACCACCAGACCAGCTCTCCTGAGCTTCCTCAATCACCAACAGTGGGGCTACTGCCTGGCTGGGAAACTGGGGGCAGACTGAAAAATGTCCCCTCCAAGGGCAGGAACAAGATGGGCAAGTCTCCCTCTTAAGGAGAGGTCGCCTCTCTTTTTAAAGAAGACAGAGGCAAATGTACTTCAAAATAATAAATAATGGGCCACACTCATTCAAATGTTATGCAGATGTAAAATAACATGGAAATAAAATTTATGATAACATTTAACATATTACATAATAAATGTGTACATCCACTATTTTTATAGCTATAATAAATAAACAATAAATAGAAGGAACAATACAAAAGGCTTACAGATGATATGTCAGGATGCTGGAGGTTTGTGCTGATTGTATATACAAGCTTCTATAATGTAGATATGTAATATTTAAATAAAAACTTTTTTTAAAGAACAAGAGCCCCAGAAAATTAAAAACCATGGTCACTATAAGGGCAAGTACATAGAGGAAAATGACTGGGAGAGTATAAACCAAAATAAAAACAGAGGTTGTGTTCAGGTGGTGGCTGAATTTAATTGCAAAAGAAAATTACAACTAAGAAGATAATTAAAAAGGAAAAAAAGAGACTAGTTTTAGACTGACTTCTTTGTTCTGGGAGATTTAAAAAGATAAAACCAAATGTGTATAGCCTTAATCTCTTAACAACTAACCTGGGTGTCTCAGAGAGCAGAGGGCAGAGCCTGTGAAGGCAGCCCCAGGCCCAACCTACCCAGCGCTGGGTCACAGTGTGGATTTCCCTCCTGTCCCTGCTAAGGATGGAGGGAGGCTGGCAGCATGGGTTCCAATATGACTCCAGCAAGTGGTATAACCTCTGGAAACTACAGTTTCCTCACAAGTAGAAAAAAAGATCAGAGTTCTTGCACTCTTTACCTGAAGAAGCTGCTGTGAGACCAGAAAGAGCCATAGACACAAATGAGCAAGGAGAGGCTCAGAGCTTTGTGTGCACACATAGGCTGGCAGGGTGGTTCTCAGCTCCCACTACAGATCACTGGGGAAGTTTTTTTAAAAAATATTCATGGTTGGGTCTGGTTTCAGAGTCTAATATGGTACTTTTGAGATGGGGCCTCAGTATCTGCATTGTTTAAAAAATTCCCCGAGATTCTGCTATGTCTCAAAGGTTAGAATCAGTACTTACCAGGGCCAGATGGACATCACCTTCCCAATCAAGGTGGTAAAAATAGAATTTTTAGCTACTACTGGTGGAAGTATAAACTGGAAAGTGAAAGTGTTAGTTGCCCAGTTGTATCCAACTCTTTGTGACCCCATGGACTGTAGCCCACCAGACTGCTCTGCTCATGAGATTCTCCAGGCAAGAATACTGGAGTTGGGTAGCCATTCCCTTCTCCAAGGTACTGAACCTCGGTCCCCGGCATTGCACGCAGATTCTCTGCTGAGCCACCAGGGAAGCCCCATATAAACTGGGGTTGCCCCTAACTTTCTAAGGGGCAACTTGACACTTTGCATCAGAATTTTGCATATGCCCCAAAGAAGACATTCCAAAGACTTCTTCACTGTAAAGAAATAATCATAGACGTGCACAAATGTTAAACTACATGATGCTTACTGCTGGCTGTTTGTCATAGTGAAACATCCAAAATGATCTAAATGACCGACAAGAGAATGGTTAAAATAAGGTAAATGCACACAGCTGAAGACGACACAGCCATGACAGTGACGCCAATGAAGAATGTTTGATGGCATGAGACACACATGCACATGGTGTGCTGTTGAATGAAGGGAAGGTTTGAACAGCACATGGTCTAATATTTATGTATTAAACAACAAAAAAATTCAGGGCTGAGGGTATACATCAAGAGGTAATCTATGAACAGATGGGACTGTGGGTGACTTTGAACTCAGTGCTCAAAACACAGGCTTTGACATCACACACTGTCAAATTCCAACCCTGCTACTCGCAAGCTAGATGACCACGGGTAACAGATCTTCAGTGTTTTCCCTACAAAATGAGAATCATCATACCTTTCTCCATATTTCAAGGACTTAGCAGAACAGACATTCAGCTAAACAGCTAAGCATTATTAGCAGATTTTATAATTCTCTACAATGAGCACATATAACTTTTATGCATAATAATTTTTCTATTTAGCAAATAAATATGTTCTATTAAAACCCTAAGAGCCCTAGCCTCTGTCTGCATACTGTAACCTATTTTAAGTACCCTAAGCCTAGTTGGTGTGACCCACCCAGGCTGGGATAAAACCTCCCTCCCTTCTGCAGCTAAAGGCACCCTGACTCCCAACCACACTCTGCTGGCTTGATCCAATCAGATAAGCCCTCAAGGCAAGGTAGGGGCCAAAATTCCCCAGGGGAAGGGAAAATGGAAGGGCAGACTCACCAAGGCAGGGTAGGAGGGGTAACCTCGGCACTTGGCCCACACCAGCTCCAGGGGCTCCAGGTCTCCACGGTCTTCAAAGGGCATCAGGAGGCTTCTGCCTGGGGGTGGGGGAGGGGAGGAGACAGTGGGGCTTGGAATAGCGCCCAGGAGGCCTGCCTGGGGCCTCCATTTGACTGGAGCAGTCCAGGAGTAAGTCAATAACATCCCCTCCACCCTTCCTCTTCCCTACCCTCTGCTGAGTTCTTAAGACTAGATTAGGGGTCAGCAAACTTGTTTTTTAAAAGGTCAAATAGTACATATTTTAGGTTTTATGTGCTACATGTCTCCATTGTAGCTACTCAACTTTGCTGTTGTATCATGAAAGCACTCACAGGTAATTCCTAAATGAATGAGCACTGTTGTGTCCCCATAAAACATTTCTGGACACTGAAATTTGAATTTTGTATAAATTTTTGTATTACAAAATATTAATAATTCTTCTTTTGATTTTCAATCATCTGAAAAAAATGTAAAAACCACTCTTAGCTCTGAAAGTGAAAGCGTTAGTCACTCAGTCGCGTCCAACTCTTTGCAACTCCATGAACTGTAGCTCACCAGGCTCCTCTGTCCATAGAATTCTCCAGGCAAGAATGCTGGAGTGGATTGCCATTTCCTTCTCCAGGGAATCTTCCCGATCCAAAGATTGAACCTGTGTCTCCCGTATTGCAGGCAGATTTTTACCAAGTGAGCCAACAGGCAACAGGTTACAGTTTGCTGACCTCTAAGCTAGAACCCTAGGTTGATGTTCCTTGAAAAAATACAACTACTTCATTACCAGGAATACAGACTATAAGGCAGCTTGGCAAAGCCACATATTGCTCTCTGGGCCTCCCTGACTGGTGGGCCTCCAGATGACAGCTTCATGGAAAAAGATGCCTAGGACAAACATCCCAGGAATGAGTTCTTTTCTGACAAGGCCACACCTGGCTACAGGTCCCCTTGCTGCACAGCACTCAGCAGAGGTTCTCTCTGTGCCTGTTTTGTCAGAATCTTGCACAGGTCCTGGGGCAGGCATGTCTTCAGCTTTCTCTGTTCTGCACCTAACGCACTCGCACACAATGCACTCGCACACAATGGGTCCTTCACAAACGTCTCTGAACACAAAGAGGAACCTCCCTTCCCCTTCCCAGCCTATAAACTAGCAATGGTGAGGGGACCACACTCGACTAAGGAAAAACGCCCAAATTCCATAGAGTAGAAATTATGTTCCTACAGAAACATTACCTCCCATGTTTATAATTTTTTAAAAAATGTATCACTGGTAATGAGATCTTGTTTTCTACCTACTCAATCAATAGCAATAACCACAAAAAGATAAAATCCAGCATGACTGAAGAGGCAGGCTGTGGGAACACTGGTGCAATCATGTACTGCTGAGGAAACTGCGGACCAGTCTAATCCTTTCACAACACAATCCGGTGGCAAGTCTCAAGAGCCATAAAAAAGCACGAACCATCTGTTCCAGTAAATGCTTTCCCTGGGAATTTGTTCTTAGAAAAATAACTTTTAAAATGACTGAGAGACATTTGGACAAAAATATGGATTCACTGCTTTATGTATAGTGTTAAAAGTTGGAAATAACCAAACGTCTAACAATGAAAAAATACGTAAATTATAATACATTGATTGGAAAGTTAACATTGAAAAGAGCAAAATATGAAAGAGCATGAGTTCTGCTTTAGCATTCTGTTAAAAATGTGCCTGAAATAAATGGAAGGCAAAGTAGAGAAATGAAGACAATGGTGTTAAGGTGATGAAACAGTGAAAGGTTGGTTTCCTTTTTAAATCTCCTTTGGCATCATTTTAATAATTACATGGTTCTTAAAATAAGAATAAAATGTCACTACCAGAAGCACAAAGTACGTGCCAAATCCATTCCCAGTTATGCATTAGATGCTGTACAAGTTAATCCAGACATGAGCCCTGCCTTCTAGGCACTGACAGTCAGACAGCATGGAAATATGCAGGCATGCATTCATCAACACACATGTGAAAAAAGAAATGGATGCTAAGGGAAAATAAAGCAGTTGGGAAGAGGAAATAGGGGAAGAAAAGCCCTGAAGCCTGTATGTTAGATGGAAACTTCAAAGACAGGGCATCCAGAGGGCACGCCCTCCATGGGACAGCTGGACACAGCTGTGCTCAGAGGACAGCTGCCCTGTACCTGCCCCACCTGAGCACCACCTCGTCCACTCCCTTGGCTCCACCCTGCCCTTCATTCCCTCAGGCCCAGGAGATGACATCCAGGCACTTTACTGTTTGGACCTGCTGGAATAGACTCTCTCATGGGGAGAGGGGTGGAAGCACTGGATCACATGAAATTACAAGGTTATGTGTGAAATTCAGTAACATGGAGCGGACTG
Organism: Madoqua kirkii; assembly: GCA_006408675.1. NCBI lineage: Eukaryota > Metazoa > Chordata > Mammalia > Artiodactyla > Bovidae > Madoqua > Madoqua kirkii. Next base: position 83,425 of record SJYC01009330.1, read on the forward strand.
GAATATCTGTCAAGAATACAAATGCATACTTCCTTCAACATAGCAAGAATGTATCTGTAGATATACTCCCCAGGGATACAAAACGAGCTTTGTACCTGGTTGCTCACTGCAACACTGACTATGACAACTACATGAAAACAATCAAAACATCCATCTGCAGAGGGCCAGCAGAGTATGCGACAGCACTATGTAGTGGGGCATCAGGCAGGCAATAAAAAGCACAGACGAATCTCCAAGATATATTATTAGCCGAAAAAAGGCATGGTTTAGAGGAATGTGCATGTTAGGCTTCCCTGCTCACTCTTGAACATATGTGCAAGTTTTTGGCTTGTGTACGTATGGATTACATCTGGAAAGACCCAAAAGAAACCACTAAACACTGGCTTGTTCTGACTTTTTTTCACCAAAGCATGTGTCATTTATTCAAAATAAGACGAATTATGTAACAGGAAGGGGACACCTCCCTGCCCAGTATCCCCGGGTCTGGAGGAGTTCAGGGTCTGGCTGTGGTTCTTCGGAAGGCCTGGTTCCCCCAGATGCACCTGTACAGCACTCCTTACCTGAGCTGTTGTAGTCGGAGTCTCCATTCACACCTTCCAGGAAGGGTACTCGAGACAGGGCTGGCTTCCCTCGGCTGCGTTTGGGAGGTGTCCGACCACTGCACATAGGGAGGGAGAAGGGAGTGAAATGAGCAATTTAAATGACTAACACATCCACTTCTGCTGTCCCATCTCTGCCAGGGGCAGAGTTGCAACAACTCTTCAAGAATGGTTTCTTACCTTCTCTTAAAAATCCACACAAACCCATGACACACTTCTGACCAAAATGCTCCCACGAGGCTTAAGGGAACATTTCACCCATGTGGAAGGACTGAACTTGGAAAGTGAAGCTTGCTCCCTTGCCCAGGGATACTGGATTTCACCCGGAGGGTAGATCACCTCAGGCACTTGTCAGTCCTTCCACCGTCTAAGCAGTCTGGCCACGAGGAGGGCCTGTTCTCATATCTGCCCAGAATCCTTTACTCTGTGGTTCACACAGCTTGTCTAAGAAACCAATTTCTTTCTGAGGCACAAAAATCTGCCTTATTCCCAAATTTTCTATAATGGACATGCCTTACGTCCTTAATTAGGAAAGACATTTTTAAATTGGAAAAACAATCTACTTCTCACTTCTACTTTATGTGTGTGAAGTTTTTCTTAGACAGAGATGGATTTTTTTTAACAATGCCCTCCATGGGACAGCTGGACACAGCTGTGCTCAGAGGACAGCTGCCCTGTACCTGCCCCACCTGAGCACCACCTCGTCCACTCCCTTGGCTCCACCCTGCCCTTCATTCCCTCAGGCCCAGGAGATGACATCCAGGCACTTTACTGTTTGGACCTGCTGGAATAGACTCTCTCATGGGGAGAGGGGTGGAAGCACTGGATCACATGAAATTACAAGGTTATGTGTGAAATTCAGTAACATGGAGCGGACTGGAATATCTGTCAAGAATACAAATGCATACTTCCTTCAACATAGCAAGAATGTATCTGTAGATATACTCCCCAGGGATACAAAACGAGCTTTGTACCTGGTTGCTCACTGCAACACTGACTATGACAACTACATGAAAACAATCAAAACATCCATCTGCAGAGGGCCAGCAGAGTATGCGACAGCACTATGTAGTGGGGCATCAGGCAGGCAATAAAAAGCACAGACGAATCTCCAAGATATATTATTAGCCGAAAAAAGGCATGGTTTAGAGGAATGTGCATGTTAGGCTTCCCTGCTCACTCTTGAACATATGTGCAAGTTTTTGGCTTGTGTACGTATGGATTACATCTGGAAAGACACAAAAGAAACCACTAAACACTGGCTTGTTCTGACTTTTTTTCACCAAAGCATGTGTCATTTATTCAAAATAAGACGAATTATGTAACAGGAAGGGGACACCTCCCTGCCCAGTATCCCCGGGTCTGGAGGAGTTCAGGGTCTGGCTGTGGTTCTTCGGAAGGCCTGGTTCCCCCAGATGCACCTGTACAGCACTCCTTACCTGAGCTGTTGTAGTCGGAGTCTCCATTCACACCTTCCAGGAAGGGTACTCGAGACAGGGCTGGCTTCCCTCGGCTGCGTTTGGGAGGTGTCCGACCACTGCACATAGGGAGGGAGAAGGGAGTGAAATGAGCAATTTAAATGACTAACACATCCACTTCTGCTGTCCCATCTCTGCCAGGGGCAGAGTTGCAACAACTCTTCAAGAATGGTTTCTTACCTTCTCTTAAAAATCCACACAAACCCATGACACACTTCTGACAAAATGCTCCCACGAGGCTTAAGGGAACATTTCACCCATGTGGAAGGACTGAACTTGGAAAGTGAAGCTTGCTCCCTTGCCCAGGGATACTGGATTTCACCCGGAGGGTAGATCACCTCAGGCACTTGTCAGTCCTTCCACCGTCTAAGCAGTCTGGCCACGAGGAGGGCCTGTTCTCATATCTGCCCAGAATCCTTTACTCTGTGGTTCACACAGCTTGTCTAAGAAACCAATTTCTTTCTGAGGCACAAAAATCTGCCTTATTCCCAAATTTTCTATAATGGACATGCCTTACGTCCTTAATTAGGAAAGACATTTTTAAATTGGAAAAACAATCTACTTCTCACTTCTACTTTATGTGTGTGAAGTTTTTCTTAGACAGAGATGGATTTTTTTTAACAATCAAGCAGACGGGGTTTTTTTTTTAATACGGTTATTGCAAGGAGAAAAAAAATCATATATTAGATAAAGACTAGATGGTAACAGGCAAAAATGAGACTAGTAATATAAGAATAATGATATAACTGGAACCCACATAGGCACTAGTATTTTTAAATTGCTTCCAATGCAATTTCTAATGTAGCACCATCGTTAGAAGCCTTTGGGCAAGAATGATGTGGCTATGGTTTTTTTTTTCCAATCAAACTTTTAAAAACTATTACTGCTATAGGCTGCTGCTGCTAAGTCGCTTCAGTTGTTTCCGACTCTGTGTGACCCCATAGATGGCAGCCCACCAGGCTCCTCTGTCCCTGGGATTCTCCAGGCAAGAACACTGGAGTGGGTTGCCATTGCCTTCTCCGGTTACTGCTATATAATTATTCCAATAACAAAAATGCTTAAAAGACAGGCCAACAATTTGTAGAAGAGCAGAAATGCGTAAGAAACCTCTAGTAGGATAAGAAGAAGTTGAGGTTAAGACTGGTTGGAGAGTAGAGTGCTCCTGTTTTACTGAATTATAACTGAATCATAACTTTATCATGGTCTTACACAGAAAACCCAGTACAACCAGAACCTAATCAATCATAATCCTTCACTAACTAGCAGGCTGGGGGCTTTCTTCCTGCTGGTCAGGACCTGTTGGGGAAAAAAACAAAAGAACACCCAGTTCATATTCAGGATTCAGTTCCCATGCACCCTACAAAAATCTGTCACTGGGCTTAGAGAATCTGAGTCCCTATAAAAATGTAAGAAATGGCAGTTCTATTAGGAAAGCTTCTCCAAGTTTACATCATGGATCTGCGGAGACATCTCCAAATACAACAGAGGAGGTTGCAACCAAGTGGCTATGAGAGAAACTCTGGAGCCAGACTACCTGGGTTCAGAATCTGACTCTTCTACTCATTCATTCTGTTACGCTGAGCAAGTTAGTTAGCCTCTCTGAGGCTTGTGTTCCCCATGTGACAGTATGAGGATTTAATGGGTTAATATACAGAAAGCACTCAGTGCAGCACACACTAAGTACTCAATAAATAGCAGGTATATAGTAAATATTGTTGTATGCGCAGGCTCAGCCACTAAGTCGTATCCAACTCTTTGTGACTCCATGCACCAGACTCCATAGGATTCTCCAGGCAAGAATGCTGGAGTGGGCTGCCATTTCCTCCCCAAGAGGATCTTCTCTACCCAGGGATGGAACAGAAGTTTCCTGTATCTCCTGCACTGGCAGGTCAGTTCTTTATTACTGAGCCATCTGGGGAGCCCAAATATTATTATATAAAAGGCAATAAATTGTAATGTCTCACTTTAATATTACAAATTACTAATGTATACTATAGGAGGATGAGCTCTGAGAAGGATGAGCTCAACAGGATAGGCTACAACACCAAAACTAGATCCTTATTTTCTTGTTTCACAGAAAAAACCACAAGTGACTCAATCATGGCTGGCATTTCAACCCTCTCTCCAAGTTACCCAGGCCTAAGCAGACTGCCCAATCTCTAAGTATTTTATTTGTTTACTGGTTTAACATTTATCTCTCCTTTCTAGAAGATAAACTCCATGAGAACAGACATCTTCTCAGGGCTTAGAACAGTGCCTGGCTCAATTAATAATTGAGTAAATGACCCATAGAAAAGAGGGCAGCTCCAACCTGCTCAGAAACTCATTAGAAAAGATAAACCCAGAGACAGGAGGGGAAGGGGATGGGATTAGTAACCAGAAATTCTTTCAAGGTTCTTTATCCTGCAATCATATGATCCCAGTCTAATTAATAAGGAAAATCTTCCTTTATGTACTTACCACCACAGTGTTAAGGAGGGAGGAGAGAAGGGAGAGAGAAAGAAAAAAAGAAAAAAGTCTGTGGTTTAAGTTCTAAATCTCCTGTTTCAAACCCTGAAATTCTACTGAGAACCACTGAGTTAAAGAGGAAATGCCTTCCAAGGGCACTGTTTCCACAGTAAGCAGGAACCCAGAGATACTGGTGGCTCTAGCATGCTCTGCAGAAAGGCAAGCAGTGTGAACAGGCAGGCTAGCCAGAGCCTGGCCTGGCTTGCTCCTCTGGCTCATGGCTGGGAAGAGTGCCCTTTGCGGAGAGAGGAGCCCAATATACCTTCTACTTTTAGTCATGGGCTAAGCGGGGACAGTGTGATAACCCCACTCTTACCCCCAACAAACTGAGTTTCCAGGCACCCTGTCTTTGAAAGGAGTCAGGAATTTCAACCCAGGCTAGCAGCATCCTGTAAGATCCTGACACTTCTGCCTCTTCTCTATGCTTAGTAAGTGTGTTTACCCATCCACTCCCCTTTGTACTCTAAGTGAAGTCGCTCAGTCGTGTCCGACTCTTTGAGACTCATGGACTGTAGCCCACCAGGCTCCTCTGTCCATGGGATTTTCCAGGCAACAGTACTGGAGTGGGTTGCCATTTCCTTCTCCAGGCGATCTTCCCAACCCAGGGATCGAACCCAGGTTTCCTGCACTGTAGACAGACGCTTTACTGTCTAAGCCACTTTTTTACTCTAGGGCTGCAACAAAGAGAGAGAAAGCTAGGACATATCTGAGGTTTTGTGGGGAAAAATCTCAAAGCCCCACTGAAAGCTGGGCCTTGCTGTGGTGGGGAGCAGCCCAGGCCCAAGGGGCAACGCCAGGGTAAAGCGAGAACCCAACAGAACCTACACCCAGCCTGCCTTGGAGGCAATTCAAACGAAGACATAGAGTTTTCTGGTGCTGTCCTGCAACTCTTTCCCCTGCTCTGCAACCAGGATCCATCCAGTCGCCATGTGGAGGGACCATGAGGTCAGCCTTCGGGATAAGTCATTTTCCCTTTGTGGCACCGACAGTCTCCCATTTCCAAGAGTCCCACACTCCCTGGTATCTTGCAGAGGACACAACACAATGCAGAGATTCAGTAAACTTTTAGACTTGGAAGATACTTGAAGGTTCTGCTCTCAGATATCCTCCCTTTAGGTGAAAGAATGGGAAGAGAAACCCACCCCTTCCCAGATCAAGGATGGCAGAAGAGCTAGGGCCTCTGTCAGAATAAAGTCAATACCAACCTTCCTATCTACTCATTTCTTACTCCCACACCACACTTCTAAAGAGGCCATTGCTATGACACCCCAAAAAGCAAAGGACAAAACCATCTATAACTGAGTTATCTATGGGCTGGGGAGTGGGTGGGAACTGGCTCAAATGCCAGCTTCCCTGGGCAACACAGTCCTGGCTGGCCCCACCCGCTGGAGCCCATTCAGCTCTACAAACCCGGTGAAGCATGAGCCCCACTCCTCCCCTGCAGTCAGATCAGGCCTGACAGTCAAGGGTCATGGCGTTCCCTAGGAGCTACCAGAATCCCGGACAAGCGGCCTCAGGAAATAGCAGGGGTAGGGAAAGGAAAAAACTGAGATCAGCAGGAGGAGGTTCAATTTGCAGCTGAAGCAAATTAAATGGAGAGGTAGCAGAGCTGCCGGCAAAGCTCTGGGACAAGGGCTCTTACCTGCAAGCTTCAAAGGCCAGTCCATTACCGAGACCCAAACTACATTCTGAGTCAGATCCACTTTCGGTGTGTTTTCCAAAGCCGTTGGTCACGCCTGCCAAGGACACACAGAGTGAGCCTGAGTGCAGAAACCCCCGACCCCTGACACGCCGCAGTGTGAGGCAGCTGCCTTGGGAGGGCTCAGGGAGGAAGGGTGGAGAGGCCAGCAGGCCCCTTCTCTAGGGAAATGGGTCTTGGGTGGTGGAAAGAACCTGATGAAGCTGGGGGGAGACGGTGGGTAGTGCAAAGAGCAGACACTGCATTTTCCTTCCCATCCTTCTGGGTATTCTTGAAGGAAAACAGCCCACAACTCATTCTAGTTACTATCACTTGACTCCAGTGGGAAATACCAAGACCTCCTCACTCTGGCTGGCTCACGAGATCCTGAATCTGCTTCTAATTTCAAGCCTCAATTATCGGGGAGTCTGCTCTGCCTCTTGGGGAGCCCACCCACCTTGCCTGTTCAGATAAACAGTCACACACCCTATCCATCACATGGCTGGCAACAACTAGCTTCATTCTTTGGGGATGGTGTCAGGGGAGGCTGGGACCGGATAAGGACTGTGTCAGACACACCCTGAGATATCAAACAGAGCTAGTCAGAGTTGAAGATGGAGGAAACTTTTCAGCAGATCCAGAGAGATGAGACCTTCCCAGGTTGGGGAGTCAAGATTCCCTGGGTTCTACACTGGGCTCTGAAATATGGGTCCCTTTTCCTATTTAAGCCTTGGCTTCTCCCTTCCTAAAGTGAAGGTAATACTTTTTTACTTATAGAGGATGCAATGAATAAGAGAAGATCTGTTTACAGCAGGAAGCCCTTTAGAGGCAAATGAAGCCTGATCATCCCAGGGACATAACTTTCATCTGCTCTGAATTCTTCAACTCTCTATCTACCTGTCCAATTCCCAACCACAATTCAGAATCTACAAGTCTTGAGCCAAGTGCTCAAGAGCTCAAAGTCACATACACCTCAGCCAGAAAACAAGTCACACCTGTGAGAGCAGGTGTCTGAGCCAACACATTCGCACCCTAAACTGGCTCTGCCTCTAACATTACCACCTCAATTTAAATCACGAAAGCCAGCTGTGCCTCATTTGTAAAGGATCAACACCTGTTTTTGTGAGACTCCACTAAGGCTGTAGGTACCAGGTAGCTGAGACGGTAGAAGAGAAACAAACTTCAGCCTCAAGCAGTGGGCCCTCAGGCTGCGTGAGCCTGGGATCCAGATCTATTTCCTTATGGCAGGATCTTTCATTTTTAGTACACAGGGCTGTTTGGCTGTGCCTGATATAGCTCAACAGATGACAACAATAACTGCTACCATCTACTGCTATATACCAAGTGCTTTATATAGGCTGCTTCCAATCCTTAAAGCCCTGCAAGGGAAGTATCACTAGCCTCATATCAGAAATAAGGAATAGAATCAGAGATGTTAACTGATATGCCCCAGGATACCGAGCTGGCAAGAAGATGGGATTTGAACTCAAGTTTGCCTAATTAACTTCAGGGTTTCCCAGGTGGCATAGTGGTAAAGAAACTGCCTGCCAATGCAGGAGACATAAAAGACACCAGTTCGATCCCTGGGTTGGAAGATCTGGAAGAGGGCAAGGCAACCCACTTCAGTATTCCTGCCTGGAAAATCACATGGATAGAGGAGCCTGGTGGGACACGACGACTGAAGCAACAGCAAACACACACAGCCTACTTCAGGCTCAGTTTCCTGACACACACACACAGCCTACTTCAGGATTAAGTTTCTGGCTCAAGTTCCCAACACACACACACACACACACACACACACACACACACACACAGCCTACTTCAAGCTCAACTTCCACACACAAAGCCTACTTCAGGCTCCAGTTCAAGACACACACTGACACACACACAAACACAGCCTACTTCAGACTCAAGTTACACACACACATACACACACACACAGAGCCTACTTCAGCCTCAAGTCACACACAGACATACATATGCTACTTTAGGCTCAAGTTCCTGACTCTATAAAGGCTCAAGTTCATACATACATACACACACATAGACCCTATTTCGTACACACACACACACACACCCCCCCATATCAGGCTCAAGTTCCTGACTCTATATACCATCCTCCTGCTCTAATACAGGCAAGCTTGGGCCAGATGGGAAGGGAAGGTATCTCTCGAAACACAGTGTTAGGCAGGAAGCAAGCAAAACAGAGAAAAGCATGTATTAACCACACAGTCCAAACCCACCACATAACAAGACATGAGAAGCAAAACCCAGGGCAGGCCCCTCCCTGCCAAGTGAGCTGGGCTTCCATATCCCACTGGGATTAAACTGCTCTGTCTGGTAACGGAGACCCTGCACGTTCAGGCCCACCTCGCCCAGTGTGTTGATTCCTGACACTCTGGGAAGCCCCTCTCCAAACTGTTCCTCACAGGCACTCTGTCCTTGGTTCCACATACCACAGCCTGAGCCCTTTGCCGCTTTTTACTCTGTCCTCATCCTCAGGGCCAGCTCAGGCACTGTCCTCTCATGAAGACTTCCCAACCTTCTCAGCTCTCATTCCCTGACACATAACCACACACTGTCCAGCACTGGGGCATCTCTGCACCTCAGGATGCCATCTAGTCTCCCCACTGGGCCATGGACTCTTTCAGTGCTGCTCCTGAGTCTGACTTATTCCTCTCAGTGAGCAGCCTGTGCTGGACATGCACTAAGGACTCCTTGGTGACAAGGCCTGAATACTATCTCCTAGGACCCCTTGGCTCATTTTGCTGTGGCCACAGGTTCTTGTTTCTCAGACATGCAAGCATGTTTCCACATGCAGAGCCTGTGCACTTGCTAGTCTATTTTTTTTCTGGAACATCCTTTTCCCGGATATCCCAATAGCTCACACCTCTGGCTCCTTCAGATCTTTACTCAAATGTCACCTCCTCAGAAAGCCTTCCCTGGCCACCCTCTCTAATACTACCGCAGCATCCCCTGTCCCTCTTCCCTGCTGGACTTTTCTCCACCACTTCTAATATGAGATACAATTTACTTATTTGCTCTCAGTCTAACTCCTCTACAAGGTACTTATCTATTTTATTTAATGTAGGTACACACAGTAGTGCCTATAACAATGCCTGATATAAATATCTGATAAATGAATGAACTAAAATGAAGGTATAACAAGACATGAGAAGCAAAACCCAGGGCAGGCCCCTCCCTGCCAAGTGAGCTGGGCTTCCATATCCCACTGGGATTAAATGCTCTGTCTGGTAACGGAGACCCTGCACGTTCAGGCCCACCTCGCCCAGTGTGTTGATTCCTGACACTCTGGGAAGCCCCTCTCCAAACTGTTCCTCACAGGCACTCTGTCCTTGGTTCCACATACCACAGCCTGAGCCCTTTGCCGCTTTTTACTCTGTCCTCATCCTCAGGGCCAGCTCAGGCACTGTCCTCTCATGAAGACTTCCCAACCTTCTCAGCTCTCATTCCCTGACACATAACCACACACTGTCCAGCACTGGGGCATCTCTGCACCTCAGGATGCCATCTAGTCTCCCCACTGGGCCATGGACTCTTTCAGTGCTGCTCCTGAGTCTGACTTATTCCTCTCAGTGAGCAGCCTGTGCTGGACATGCACTAAGGACTCCTTGGTGACAAGGCCTGAATACTATCTCCTAGGACCCCTTGGCTCATTTTGCTGTGGCCACAGGTTCTTGTTTCTCAGACATGCAAGCATGTTTCCACATGCAGAGCCTGTGCACTTGCTAGTCTATTTTTTTTCTGGAACATCCTTTTCCCGGATATCCCAATAGCTCACACCTCTGGCTCCTTCAGATCTTTACTCAAATGTCACCTCCTCAGAAAGCCTTCCCTGGCCACCCTCTCTAATACTACCGCAGCATCCCCTGTCCCTCTTCCCTGCTGGACTTTTCTCCACCACTTCTAATATGAGATACAATTTACTTATTTGCTCTCAGTCTAACTCCTCTACAAGGTACTTATCTATTTTATTTAATGTAGGTACACACAGTAGTGCCTATAACAATGCCTGATATAAATATCTGATAAATGAATGAACTAAAATGAAGGTAGGAACCATTTTATCACATACAGCTTTGTATTCCCCTAAAGGCCAAAGAGAGCCCTTAGGGCCAGACACAAGCTGGCCCTCTCAAAACACTTGCTCAAAGCCCGCTGCCCCAGGCCACTGCTCGTGTGCCAGGCCCAAGTGTGCACTGTGGAGCCAGCCTCAATGCTACTACTGGCATCCCTAGGGGCCATACGGACACAGCTGACTGGGGAGGTGCTGGCTGCCAAGCAAAGCAAGAAAGCATAAGAGGAGCGAGAGAAGTCTCAGGCGAGGTCACCTGTCTCTTCCTCCTGCTGGGGGGACCTCTCCCCTTCGCTTTGACTACAGCTCCTGCTCCTTGGCCGCTTCCGGGAGTGTCGTTCATCCTCGATGCTGGCAGGAGACACGGGAGAGTCCGCTGTGCCATGGTCCTCACCATTCTCCAGGGCCCTGTCTGGGCTCCTCTGGAGCTTAACCCCGTTTCTGGCTTTCTTAAAGAGGACTGATGTGCGGCGGCCCACACCACTGAGTGGGGCGCCAGTGGGGGATGTGTCGGGGGCCATGAGGGACACTCTGTTGATGCCATTGTCACTGAGCAAGCGTTGCAAGGGCTCACTCCCTAGCTGCAGAGGTGATTTTTCCAAAAGTTCATCTTCTTCCGCTTTTCTGGGCTTGAGGAATCGGCTTGGAGGTTTGCTATCATTGATGGGTTTCAGAGTGGGGGGATCTGGAGGGGATTCTTGCTCAGACAAGGAAGGTGCAGGTCCAGTGGGTTCCAGGGTTGGTGGGGGAGGCATTTTGGAGTCATCTGTTAGAGAAAAAGAGAACCTGCTTGAACATTTTAGAAAAAGTCTGCCCCTACAAGTCAGATAATGACACTGACAACTAAGAGCCCAAAGCATAGGCTGTTAGCACACGTGAGATGCATCTCAGCTCTCAGATTTGAGGTGAAGGAAAGTAGGACTAAACTGTGTCTATGGGCTTCCCAGGTGGCTCAGTGGTAAAGAATCTGCCAGCCAAGCAGGAGACATGGGTCCAATCCCTAGGTTGGGAAGATCCCCCAGAGAAGGAAATGGCAACCCACTCCAGTATTCTGGGTTACAGTCCATGGGGTCGCAAAAGAGATGGACACGACTTATCGACTAAACAGAAGCAGCAGTAAGTTTTGTATACACTGCTGCTGCTGCTACTGCTAAGTCGCTTCAGTCATGTCCGACTCTGTGCGACCCCACAGACGGCAGCCCACCAGGCTCCACCGTCCCTGGATTCTCCAGGCAAGAACACTGGAGGAGGTTGCCATTTCCTTCTCCAATGCATGAAAGTGAAAAGTGAAAGTGAAGTCACTGAGTCGTGTCCAGCTCTTAGCGACCTCATGGACTGCAGCCTACCAGGCTCCTCTGTCCATGGGATTTTCCAGGCAAGAGTACTGGAGTGGGGTGCCATTGCCTTCTCTGTTGTATATACTAGTAGCTCTAAACCCTGGCTATGTATTAGAGTCACTTAGAAAGTTTCTTAGAAATTCCAATGCTGAGGTCCCACCTCAGACAAACTGAAACCAAATCGCTAAAGATGGAATTCTTTAAAAAGAAAAAAAGCTTTCACCAGGTAAGTCTGATGAAGATAGGGTTATAAACCCCTACACCCAAGAAAGCCCAAAGCCCTCTGATTAATCAATAATTAGATAAGTCTCAACCTCACAAATTAAGGGTCTACAACTCTCTAGACCCAGGTATTTTCCCATCTGTCAATGTATTTTGTTTCATATCATGCAAGTGAAGCAAGCAGGACAAGCAGAAAGAATAAGCTTACAGAGAGGAAAAATGAGAGCAAAGAATTTAAATCAGTGGCTCCCAAACATGTCTGCTCAACCTCCACCTTGAAACTTTTACAAATTGAGACTTTTAAGACAGCTCATATTTCCCTAATCTGAGTTTTTGGAACATGAAGCCTAGAAATTTTTGAAACCTCTAGAAGCTGTTGCAACTGGTCCACTGGGCGTGACTCTGCACTGCCTCAGCCCAGAAGTGGGGATGGATACAAATGGGATGCTGACTGCCACACAGGGAGCTGGGAAAAGTCACAATGGACACGAAGCCCTCTAAGGGCTGAATCTGACCTCGGCCACGTCCCTACTCTCTGCCAACCTAACACTGAATGGGCCATTCCCTGCAATTTGGCCCCTTTGCCTCTGAAGATAACTTCTAACTTTCTGCACTGTATGGATGATAGGCCCTCCTGACTTGACAATTCTGACCCCAGTGAAGTGGAGAGGACAGATAGCAACTCAGGTAAGAGAATCACTTCCCCCAGGGTCTTTTTAATATGAAGCCTTCCTTCTTGGGATGGCCTGTAGATTTGGTGAGCTGGAGTCAAAGCCATGATCCCAGACCATATTTAAGGTTCTTCTTTTCTATTCTACTACCCATAGCTTAACCTGCTCCAAGAGCCTCTCTACATGATGGGTAAGTTGAGCTAATATTTAACTGGTATGTACAATACGGCCATACCAGGTTCAAAACACCAAAATACTTCTTACTGTTAGTAAACAGCCACTGGACCTCAGTATCTGAAAGTCCTTGAATCTGCTCACAATCCAGTAGCTGAAAATAAAAATCAGTGGCCCTCAGGAGCCCCTTCCAGGACAACAGCTAACATCTACTCTGACTGATGGATTTTGGTCTCAATGGATCATTAAGTATTTTGAATACCATCTCGAGGTGTGCATCAAAGTGTGACCCTTCCCAGGGCTTTTGCTTGCCCACTAGGGTCACAATTAGGGAAGGATGCTCCCACAGTGGGATTTCAGCTTAACTCTCCCTTTCCCGAGCCCCAGCCCCTTGCCTGCCCATGACTGTCTCTCACCTCTGTCTCCATTGTCTTCTGGCTCGTCCTGCGGGGCCTGCTCCAGCACAGCCACATCCCCTCGGGACCCTGCTGGGAGCTCCCCACTGGACACAGTCTTGTTCAGTGACAGGGGTTGTGGCGGTGGTGGCTGCGCCAGCTTCTGCCGAAGAGCATTGATTTCCCGGCGCAGCAGGCGGACTCGGCGGGTCCGGGCCCCACTAGACCGCATGGCGCTCACCAGGTCCAATTTCTCCAGCAGTTCCTTCAGCTGCACTTCTGGGGACAAGTGGGCCCGGTTCTCTGGGATGAGGATGTTGTCCACTGCCAGGGAAAAAGGAGGACAGAAGGGGCTGAAGGACCTGCCCAGGCCAGGGCAAGGGGAATCCTTCAGATGCAAAATATTCTCCTGGAATGCCTGGGTCAGTGGACTCCAGAAGTGTCACTGTGGGGCCTTGGGCCCGCGGCACTGCTGCCAGGAGGGCGGCCACAGGGTTAAGGTCAGAATCTGGGAAACATGCAGGAAGCAGTTCACTCATGGTTACAGGCTTATGGAGCAGGAACAAGGCAGGCTGGCCATCCCCTAACCTGAGAGACTGTTTGCTGCTGCCATCAGGAAGCAGAGAGCAGGGGCAGGCAGACCGAGGATTTCAGAGGCAATTCCATTTTTCTGATCCTCCACCTGTGCTCTTCTGAAAAAGCCAGATACCACACTGTACGCCTGCTGCCCAGGCTCCAATGCCACAGTGAGAGTCCAGGAGGAAGACCCCTTGTGAAGCTAAAGTTTTTAAACAGACAGCTAGGACCTGATTCCCGTCCTACCATTCAAGAAAGGCTTGGTGAATAAAACTTTAACTCCTGGAATGATTCTAGTCACAAGCACATGGACCTCAGCCTGTGCCTACCTCCAATTTTGCTCCTATAGTCAGTCTACCAGGTAGCTCCCAGGACCATCCTAATCTCCAATTCTCCAGGCTTTTATACCTGTGCCTCTCCTGGCCCCTCTCTCCTCCCCACCCGTCCCAGCTTCTCACCGTCTTCCCAGGAGAAGCGGTAAAAGTCCTCCGATTTGGGTGACTCGGGCAGATGGGTGCCCGTCTCAGGGTCATAGCCGATGTTCTCTGCCTGCCGCCGGGCATGCCGCAGGATGGCCCCTCCCAGGTCCCGCAGGCGGACAGCTGCTCGGTGGAAAATTGTGTCTTTAGCATTATACTTCATGCAGTTGGTAACTATAAGGTTAAAGTCCTCCTCAAACTCCTCCAAGGTGTGGTACAGGTGGGACTCCAGCTTCCGCCTCATAGTAGAAAAATCCATTGGCTTGGATATGAATTCCAGGTAATCTGGAACCTAAACATATAAAACCTGTACAATTACAACAACCATTTACTAGCCAAACAGGCGCACCCTTCACCGGCACTCTTGCCTCCCCGTTTTCTGGCTTGGCCATGCCAGACTCATTCATAGCCGCCGGGCCCTGGACCACCCTGCTCTGCTGAGCCATCACCATGAGCCAGTCTACTAGCCTTGCCAGACTCCCCCAGGTTTTGTACATCCTGTGCCCCAACCCTTTCCTGGCCTACTCAGACCCTATTTCCATTTCAGGCAGGGCTCATTGCTCAGAAAGTAGTGGGGAACTTGCCTCACTCAGGTTGACGGGCTCGGCAAAGATGTGTGCGGGATCCTTCTCCTGCAGCAAGTCCAGTGTTGTCCTCAGCAGAACGTTGAATGGCATCAGCTCCAGCTCCATGGCAGCTTGCTGGATCTTGATCTGTGGGAAAGGTAGGGAGAAATCAGGACATCCTTGGCCTAAAGAGGCATGGAACTTTTTCTTGATAACTTGATTTTCATCAGTCATGTACAACAAAGTTTCACAAGGCAGTAAGCTAATCATTACTTGAGTTATCACTGTACATAGCTCAGAAACAATGATACCAACAGCTACCATTTTGTGAACCTTTCTTATGTATTCAGCTCCATAACAAAACTTACAGTAGTTAATACTTTTATGGTCCAAAGAACATTCAAGATAGGTACAAATGAGGTATTTTACAAAGAGGAAACTGAGGCACGGAAGGACTGGCTGGCCTGAGGTCACACAGCTAAAAAGGGGCAGAGTTGGGATTCACAGTGTGTGCTTTTGACTACTATGCACACTGCCTTTCTACTTATATTACCTCAGTTAATCATCACAAGAACCTTGAAGGAGAAACTGTTATTATCTACGTTTTACAAATATGGAATCTAAGGTTTGAAAGGAATACAATGAGGAGTTACTAATCCAAGGTCACCTGGCTAGAAAAGAACAGCTGGTGTGTTAGTGTTAGTCACTCAGTCGTGCCTGACTCTTTGCGACCCCATGGACTGCAGCCCTGTGTCCATGAGATTTTCCAGGCAAGGATACTGGAGCGGGTTGCCATTTCCTTCTCCAGGGGATCTTCCCAACCTAAGAATCGAACCTGGGTCTCCTGCACTGCAGGCAGATTCTTTATCAACTGAGCTACAAGGGAAGCCCAGAACAGGGATGGGATTTAAACCGAGGTCTGACTTAGCCCAAGAGGCACATGATATAAAATGTGCCTTGGGCCACAATTCCCACCAAATTGGCCCTTGGGACATTTAGGTTGGCCTAGCATGACCAGGGCCTTGAAGCTCACCCCCTCAGGCAGCAAGCAGCCAGACACATTTGTAGCAGTGTGCCATACAAATGTTATTTTCCATGTGTCCCCTAAAGTGAAAAGGTTGGGAAACCATAGACTAGACTATGAGACATTCCTGCCTCTTGACTACATTCAAACAGGCCTGCCTGCATCCCTTGCCTACTTCCTTTTCCCTTACATTTCTCTGAACCAGAAATGGGAAAAGACGCTCAACTGGGGGACTAGGCTTGGGAAGGAAGAGACAGTTTGACTATAAGGACAAGCTCCTTATGTACAGCAAAAGATGCCCAGTCTCAGGGGTGGAAATTCAGGCTATTCAGCCCACAAGAGAAGGGTTTGTGCTGGGGCTGAACGGTGAAGCGGAGTTTGGAGAAACAGAGAAAAAACATCTTTCACTTGAGCCTCCGAAGCATGGAAGTAACAGCTGCTATTCCTGGACCAGAAAGAACACTTTTGGCTCATCATCCACTCAATTAATAGTTTTTGCTCACTGTCATATACAGGGTGCTGCAACAGACACTTTAGGGAAGCAAAGAGTATCAATAATGACGCTGGCAGCTGATACTTCTATAGCTCTACTGTATGCCAGGCACTGTTCTAAGCTCTTTATACACACTAAGTCATCTAATCCTCACAACTTATGAGGTACGTTCTACTAATATCCTCCTTTTATAGTCAAGGAAACTTGAAGTATTAAAAAGAAGAGACTATAAGTGTTTAAGGGTCAAATGAGAACCCTCAAGCTCTCAGTCAAAAGTGATACCCATCGGAATGGCCTGAGAAGCTCTCCAAAATATTCAAGGCCAGGCTCCTCCTGAGATTTCGTAAGTGAGAAATTCTAGGGATGGGCTCAGACATATAATATTAAGCTTATGCTTGAGGCCACCAGAAGCTAAAATCTCCTCAAGTTTGAAGCCATCAGTGGCACCACACCCGATGCCTAGTAGGCAGGACCTGGAGCCCATAGTGCTGGGCAGGAAGGCAACAAAGCTGACACTGATGGGGGGAGAAAAACAAGAGCTCTGGGGGCTCCTCCTCACCTGCTCCCGCTTGAGCTTTTCTCTTTTCCGAATCAGTTCGATTAGCAGCCGTGCCCGCTCCAAATCGTGCCGGAGCTTCTGCCAGTATTTCAGCTCTTCCTTTACGGCACTTGTCTTCTCATCCTGCTCCCGCTGCAGCGGGGGAGAAAAGAATGAGGAGTTGTGGGCTTCCCTCTTGCCCAAAGGGAAGCCTCATAGGCACTCTGCAGCTAAAAGCCCCATGCCCTTCCTGGACCCTCAGCCTGGAAAGCCCTTTCAACCTCTTCCATCATATGCCTTCCTCCTGTGCTTCCCCAGTCCTATGACGATGTCTCTTTACTACAGCACGACCACCACTGCTGGGGAGAGAGATGGGACTACCCTCTCCTGCCCTCAGGGACATCAGAGAGCAGCTGTGAATCCTCAGGACTGGAAAGAATTTCAGAAGGAAACTAATAGACACCTCAGGGTGGAAAGAATTTCACCCTAGAGCTTCGACTTGGCTAGAAAATAAAGCGAAGTTTTTACCACAAGCTTGTACCTACTTATTTCAACATACTTTAAAATACCACCACTACCACCAACATTAAACATGTGATTCTTGCCTAGAAAAACTACAATGTAGTTGAGGCCCAGGGTTTGATACACAAGGGCACAGCAGCATAAAGACAACAAAAACTGATCTGATAAACTGAATATAAAATGCTGAAAAGATGTAAAATAGAGACGATCTCAATGGGTGGGGCTCAGGTCAGGGATTCCTGGGGTGAGCAAGCTTACTAGGATTTCACATGTAGTGATGGACGTGGATGAACAAAGCAGTAAGAAAGGCCTCTTTTAGAACTGAAGGGACCACAGAGCAGAAGTATGAAGGCACAGTCAGTGATTCTTTGCTTATTGAGAAAAATGGCCGGCCAGAGCAGAGGAACTGGAGAACCACACAAGCCAAGGAAGATCCAGGATCCAACTGGCAAGAAGTTTCAAATGCCAGGCAAAAAAACTTAGCTGTAGCCTGCCTGAAGCGGGGGGAGGGGTGAATATATTCTGGAAAAAAAGAAATGACAGGATGGAAAATAGTTAAGTGAATAAGGCAGTACCAGTGGTGAAGCAAAGAAAGAATTAGAGGCTGGAGACCGTCTAGAAAGCTACTGCTGAAATTAAGGGGGCATGTGTGAGCAGAGTAGTTGTAGAATGGAGATAAAGGGCCAAATACTGATTAACCCCCTGAAACAGACTGAGGGATGATTAACTGTAGCTCCTAAAGGGGGGAAGAGCCAGAAGTAACCCAAGGTGGACAACATCTGAGGTCAGGAGGAAGGAGCTTCCATATCAACAACAGAAATACATTTATGGAGACGAAGGAAGATACTGAATCAAGTTTCCAATATCTCACGTACAGGAAACAACATATACATGGACACCTACAGTTCCTCTGCCCCAGAGAGACTGAGGGCAAAAAAAAAGAGAGGAGACAAGACAAGAAACCTGGAGCTACAGCCACACAGTTATGGACAACTACAACAGTAGACAAGCTCTCCAAGCCAACGGGCAGACAGCAGGGGCCCTGGGAATATTACCACTAAGGAGTAAGAACTAGGGTCAGAGGGTGCATTCAGTGGGGTACAGGAGGTGGGAAATGGTGTTACAAAGAAGCTTTAAGACAAAGTGACTGTGCTGTCAAATATCGTCCAACAGTCTACAAGGTGAGAGAATATGAGGGAAGACTTGCTGGGCTGGAAGGGTGTTACTATTCTCGAAGAAGCTACAGGGGAGCAAGCAGACCATTTCAAGGAGAAAGCAAATATACACTTCTCTTTCAGGACTTTAGTTACAAAAGGCAGAAGTGAAATCAGACAGAACAGAGGGCAGCAGAATCATGGGAAGGTTTGCTTTGTCTCTGGAGTAAAGGTATAGGAATATTTAAAGGCAGCAGTAATGGAACAAGTGAAGAGAGAGAGACAACTAAATACTCTTTTAAAAAATCTCTCAGGGTGCCTCCACCATGTTGGAAAACACCGAACTTGCAGCAACTCCAGCTGCTAATGTCTACAAGGCCACCCAACTGGGCAGGCTGTGTGCTACAACTTAGACAGTTAATTTGTGTATTTCTTATGGAACATTTTTTGGCAGATGGCAGTATAATGTCCTAAGCAAAGTATGCTTTTTCCTAACTCATATATCATGGCCACTTAACTCACTCAGCCCACTTCTTTTCTGCAGTATCTAAAGGGGCTTCCCCATATACAGGGAAAGTTGGGCCTGCTCTCTACTCTCCCCTAGAATTTGCTCCAAGCCAAGCCTCTCATCTAGGAGGAGTTGCTGTCTGGTCTAAAGACCATTACAATGCTGGAGGTCACTCTTGGGGTAGACCACCTAGAGGGGTGAAGGCTACAGGCAAAGACTCCAGAGGGCTCAGGGAACACTGCCCCACCGTCTCTCCTTCATCACTCTCCACCTCCCTCTACTGCCCTCAAATCACTACTTCACCTACCTGCTCAGCATTCCTTTGAGACTGCAAGTGGGAGTGCAGGCGCCGGATGAGGGGGACACCATTCCGTGCCTGCCGCTTCAACAGCCAGTAGTTGTGAAGCCGTTGCATGAACTGGGTTTTCCTCTGAAAGGAGAGACCACTACAGATCTTGTTCAACCTTGAGCAGAGGCACAGGGAAGTGAAAGACACGGTCAGTGGGCAGCCCGGATTACAGCCTCCTATCAAGACCCCGTGCGTGGTTCATTTCTGAACTTGGTAGAGAAAGACAGAATAAAGTAGCCAAATGCCTCACCTCAGAGAAAGGCTTGAAAAGGATGGCAAAGTTAAGCAGCTCAGATTCAGCATGAGATATTTCACTTGACTGTCTACCTCCTGCCTTGCAGGTTCCAAAAGAACCCTCCCCCAGGAACCCAGACCCTTTAGTCCTGGACTCCTAAGACATAGGTCTGTGCCCCAATACCCTCAGTCTTTTATTGATAAAGGGAGCAAAAGGGAACAGGGAACAGGAACTTGTATAAGCTGTGGGCAACATAGTCACTATTTCCTGCCCCTCTGTGGCTAAGAGTCCCATCAGACCAGGGAGTAGTCCACAGCCAAGCTGGAAGGAAAATTAGTAGGAACATAGCAGGCTACTGCCCTCTGAACCCAAATGCAACCCTTTGGAATTGTGTGACCTCAGGTTTTTCATTAAAAAACTCAGCAGCCTAAAAATGCCTAATTTTGAACCAAATTGAAAAAAAAAAAAGAATCTAAAGACATAAGAGGATGGAGAATCTGAAATTTAGCTGGCTCCACAAAGAAAAATAAATAGTATACGATATCACTTATATGTGGAATCTAAAAACTATGAGAATATGAGCGAATTCCCTAGTGGTCTAGTGGTTAGGACTCAGTGCTTTCACTTCGAGGGCCCAGGTTCAATCCCTGGTCAGGGAACTAAGATACTGCAAGCTGTGTGGCATGGCCAAAAAATATAAATAAATACAAAATATAACAAACTAATGAACATAAAAGAAGCAGACTCCGAGCGAACAAACTACTGGTTCTCAGTGTATGGGGAGGTAGGCAATATAGGGCCAGAGGAGTGGGAGGTATAAAATACCAGGTATAAGATAGTTCAAGGATATACTACTATATAACACAGGGGATATAGTCAATATTTTATAATAATTGTAAGTAAAAATTAATATTTAAAAATTGTATGAAAATAAAATTTTAAAATTTAGCTGGCTTAACTAACCCAAAAGAGAAGTCTGGAGGTTAGGATTTAAGCCAATAACACATGAGGGGGTGGGGGGAAGCAGTAGGAAAGGCATTAATGAGAGCTCATAATCTCTACAACAATGTTCAAATTGCAAGGTGGGTCACACTATTCTCATGTTTCAAATGATGGAAAGGCAGAAGGAGAACAGCCTCTGTTCTTGGCTGAATACACTGTTGAAGCCACTAACGCAGCTAATAAGATGGTGAGGTTGGGCAGGATTTGAACCCATGATCTTTCTGCTATACCATATTGTGTTCCCAAACTGATTAAACAAGAACTCAGTGCTCCTCTGGCTTTTCCTCTGCTTTTCTTCCTCTAACTTGCACACTTCCACTGAAAGGAAGATAACTGTGGCTAAACAAGGAAGGTGGAACCTAAAAAGTATGTTCATGTTGGGCTGGACATTGCTCACCTAGGCCTTGCGCCTTTCCATGGTCAGACATCCCTGCCCCAAAGCCAAGCTGACAAAATCAAGGCCTAGGCCTTTCCCCAAAGAACAGATTCCCCAACCAACACCCATGCCAAGCACACCTGCCCGATGCAGGCATCCCCCTCCCTCTACAACCTCTTGGCCATGGAGGGTCCCAATAGCATTTGTGCAGGCAGGGAAAAGAATAATAATAAAATAGCAGTAGCAGCAGCAGCCACCATTTATTGAGCGCTTACTATTTGCCAGGCACTGTGCTGAGTGCTTTACTTATACTATCTTATGATTTCTCCCAATAACCCTTTAAGATAGGCTCATTTACAAATAAATACACTAAGGCTGAACAGAAGTGAAGCGACTTGCCAAAGATCACGCTGGTAGTGACAGAAGTTAAAGGTTCAAATGCAGGTCTCTCTGGTTCTTAGTCAGCATGCAGTGCTGGACCCTGCAAGAAACCACCTACAAGAGCAGACCTGACAACCAAAAAGTCTAGTCCCAGGGCATAACCACCAGGGGACTAAGCATGGACCCACTCACCCAACAAAAGCTGGGAGCCTAGAACAGCTCTGTGACTAGAAGGCCCATTTCCTATTGACTAAATCTAACTCCAGTCATGGTTCACAAGAGCCTCTCCCTCTGGATCTACTGTCTTCTTGTCTTCTTTCCAGATGGACAAGTCTGGCTGCCTGCTTTCCGCAAACAACTCATTCTCCTCTGCCCACCAGTACTCCTTTCTCCCTGTCCCTTACACAAAGAGAGACAGACAGACAACAGGAACAGAACCTAAAGGCGTCATGAGCCCCAGCTTGTGGTCTAGAGTCTGTCACTTTCCCTTGGTTCCTTCCAGCCCTTAGAACAGGACTTGGCATATAGTAAGTGCTCAATAAACATCTCATTGAATGAATAAAGGAGTGAACAACTTTACCTCCCGTGGCCGCAGTTTCTTCATCTGGGGGTGTGGGAGAAGGTGCAAGGACTATGTTAGATGAATCATCTCCAAGACTCCTTCCTGCTCTACCACTGCAGTCTTTTTAATGAACATCAACAATGAGATGAGCCTCCAATGGAAAATCTTCCCTGTCTCTTGCTTCTCTGCCAAGCTCCCATCCCTCCAACAGCTCCAGATACCTCTCTGATGATTTAAAACAGGCTTGGTGGGAGCCAAAGTTTCTTAGTTATACTGCAAAACTGATCTTTCCCCTAAATCTAAAAGTTTCTTAGGAGGAGACAAAACATATCTTCCCCACACAACAACCCTCTTGTGCAAAGTCCCCATTATTCCCAGGATGGAGCTTTCTGGACAGCAGATACCCATACTGACCCTTTGAAACAGAGGTTCTCAGTTGGTAGTAGTTCAATTCCCATAAGGTTACTAGAAATGTATGTGGGGGGCATCTGAGGTTGTCACAAAGACAAGGCAATTAGGGAGGAGATGTGAATGGCACTCACACAGACCAAGGATCCTTAACATTAAGAAATGTATGCGATGGTCCTAATAATGAATTACCTCCTATCGAAAATGCCACTGGTGCCCTGTTGAAATATTACCTTAGACATCCCGTCGCCGGGTTTCTAAGCAACTTAAATGTGTGTCTCACCTTGAACCAAAGGAAATACATTGCTTTGAAGGAGACAATCAAAACCACAAACCAGACTGGGCGAGCCCAGGGTCCAAAGGAGAAGTCTAAATTTGAGAGCACAGAAGAGAACAGGAATTCCCCAACATTAGGGAAGGAAGTCTGGCTCAGGGCCTACACCAGCCCAAGAAGAAATCATGTGTCCCCAGGGAGACCTCCTGGGCAGGCTCACCTGTAAGAGGGTATCCGTGGGACAGTGACCATGGGGATGGTGGAGGTCGTGTCTCGACCCACTTCCTCTGGCTCCTTTTTGATCCTTTGCTTCAAAGTCATCTTCTTCTTGGACACTCCCTTGAGGGGGCCACCTACCCCACCCTGCCCTTCACCTTCCTCCTCCTCTTCTACCTCTTCCTTTTCTTCCTCCTCCTCACAGGCCTCCTTCAACCCTTCCTCGTCCCCTGCCTCACTCAGGCTTCCAGGAGAGTCGCCCTTCCTCCTAGCAGTGGCAGCACCTGGCGGTGAGTGGGCCTCACAGTAGGCAGTCTTGCGCACTGTGAAGATGGTGCCATTGAGGCTGGTCTCACGCATAGGCTCAATCTTCATGAAGAGCCCAGCCCTCTGTGCACATGTCACGTGGAAGGCCGTGTAGCAGTTCACCTTATGGCACTGGATGGCTGCACCTAGCCCCTTCTGCTTGCAGATATAGCAGGTTAGTTTCCAGCGGGCAGGTGGTATGTTGTCGATGCCCTCAATGGGCTCCAGGAACACGGTGTTAGCAAAGCAGACTTCAGGGATCCAGATGGCACACACCACATGGGCCCAGTGCCCATCACTGGTTTGTTTGAAGGCGCCACCCTTGTTGGGGCAGAGGACGCAATCCACAGGCCGGGAGGGAGACTGTAGGCAGCAGCGGCACAGCCACTGGCCCTCAGGGATGTAAGGGACGCCATAGCACTCCTGGTGTACAGCCAGGTTGCAGATGTCACAGAAAAGAATGACGTTGCTGTTGTGCATTCATCATCCAGGCAAACACAGCAGAAAGCATCTTCATCAATGAGTGACTGTTGGGCCCCACTACTGCGACTTTCCAGGTACGATTCCTTCTCAAGCCGGTCTACCAGCAGCTCAAAGGTGTCTGCTGACACCAAGCTATATCCATCTGCTCGCCGCTTCTCGTTTACCAAGTCCAGCCAGGCCAGGTCCTCCTCATCCATGTCATACTCGACTTCTGCATCCAGATCTTCAGGTGACTTTTCAATGTAGCGGTAGTAAGCAGCAGGCAGCGGGGGTGCTTCTGGCTGACTGCCTGAGTCCACCATGCGGAAGCTGGGTTGCGGGAGGTGGAAGGAAGAGCCAGATGCATGCTTGGAGCAGGACTCCTTCTTTTTGCCCTTGGATGAGGGTTTTTTGGACTTGCCAGGGAACTGAGGCTGCTCACTGTTTTCCTTGTTACTATTGCATTCAGTGATATCCTGGGCAGTCAACTCATCCTCTGTGATGATCTTGAGTGGATCATAGATGCTAATACGATGCAGGCGTCCATCGATGTCCACCTCCACAATCCGCTGGGCCTGGGCATACGTCAGGGTCTCCCGAGTGGGTGAGCACTTCAGACTATAGGGGGATGGGGAGCGCCGGCCATCGGCATTCGGCCGCGACTTCCGGCGAGGCTTCCTCATGGCACCTGGGAACCAATGAGACAGACCTAAGGAGAGAAGGCCAGGAGACTAAGCTGGATGGTTAGGCACGCATGCACTCATTCACCTTTCCTTCTGATCAGGTGGCAACTGGTAAAATGGCTATTTCCTCAGCCAGAACACCCTGCCCTTCAGGCATCATATAATGGCTTGCTCCTTCACCTCTTCCAAGTCTTTCCATAAACAGTGCTTCTCAGTGAGTCCCTCTCTGACCATTCTACCCAAAACTGCAAATCCCTTTCCCCCATCAGTCATCTTTCATCCTGCTTTGTTTTTCACTGTTACTTACACTCACCAATTTTTGCTGTGCTATGTAATTTACCTATTTATCTTGTAGTTTTCTTCCTCCCACTAGAATGTGGGCTTTCCAGGTGGAACTAGCGGTAAAGAACCTGCCTGTCAATGCAGGAGATGTAAGATAGAAGACATGCAGGTTTGATCCTTGGGCTGGAATCCCCTAGAGGACATGGCAACCCACTCCAGTGTTCTTGCCTGGAGAATCCTGTGGACAGAAGAGTCTGACAGGGCACATTCCATGGGGTCGCAAAGAGCTAGACACAACTGAAGTGACTTAGCACAGCACAGCACTAGAATGTAAGGTCCATGAGGAGAAGGATTTTTGCTTCTCTTGTTCCCTGTTGTATCTCCAACAAGTGTTAGCTGAATGAAATGAGAAACCAAACACACGTGATCCCTACCCTTGAGGGGCTCCGTCTGATTGAAGGGACAGAAAAGTACAGATCACTACAGTGAAACATGGGGAGAGAGCTAACGTTCTCATAATGTACATAAGGCTATGGGACAGCTAACTACGAAAAAAGGGGGTGGTGGTTAAGGCTTAGGAAAGGAGTAAACAAGAATAGCATCCATTTATAAGCTCTACACATGAACAGTGTAGAGCCATGAACAGTGGCCCCCATGGGGGATCAAAAATCATAGGTCTAGAGCCCTTTCCCAATCAATCTTACCATGATCAGAAACCCTATCCCCTGATCACACTCAGGGGTGAAGGGGGTGAAGGTACCTGAAATGCCTACTACATGTGGTCTAAGCACTTCAAACTACAATGTGCAGGGTATTCTCTGCAAAAGGCAGCATTCATGATGCACTGGCTAGAACATCTCTAAGCAGAAACCCCGGAAGCTCTGGGAGTGGCCTCAAGTGGCATATATGGGACTCTCCCTGGACCCAAGGCCAAGATAATGAAGGTAATATCTGACATAAACTCTCAATGTATCTGTTACCTCAAAGTCTCTCTCTCCCAAAATACATCGTCTAACCCTGTGCAACAAGAAGAAAGCTCTAAATTTTTCTCACATTGTTTTATGGGATGGAGAGAATTATGACAAGCTCAGAAGAGCTGTGTTTGCAATTACTGAGGCCATCAGTGCTAGAAAAGGCCTTTGAGGATATGATGCCCTGAGGTATAAGCAGAGACTTGGAAGGCTATGAACAAGGAGTTGATTTTAAGGAGACAAAACAGAATCTGTCACTTTGGTTGCAAGATCTACCATCTTTATAAAGTGTAGATGGTGATGATAATGCAACACACTTTTCTACAAAGCCCTTTTGCTTTTAATACTGTTCACAACTATTTTGGAAGGTAGAACAGATATCCTCATCCTCATTTTACAGATGAAGAAACAGAAGCTCAGAAAGGTATTATTCCACACAATGCTAGTTAACGATAAAGCTACAATTCAAACCCAGATCTTTTGATCTGCTCAACTCATCTCACTAGGATGTAAATACACCATAGAGATGTCATGGTCTGGTACAAAAAGAGGCTCTGAGGCAGTCCAGATTGTAATCTTGGCCGAGTGTGACCCCCAAGAAAGTCACTGAATCATCTGTGCCCCTCTACTTCATCAGTAAAATAAATCTCTCAAGGGTTGCTACTTTTGTTAATAAAGTACTGTTATCATTCTTGCTCAAAATGCCTTTCAATCCCAAAGTGTGACTGAAACAAAAACAAACAAAAAACAACTTTACTGAGGCACAATGCCAGGCAAGCACAAACTGTATTTGGAACCAAAGGAAAGAGAATCATCACAGCAATTCTGTGCAGGTTCCAGGGACCCCTGGCTACTCCATGTCTTACAAAGGCCAACTCCCTGGGGGGGCAGCCCAGGCTAACAGACCTGCTTTATTACCCCCCCCCCCACACACACACACTCCTTCGAGGACGTGGAGACACCTCCAGAGTAAAATCTACCTCAGTACTAACTCAAAATGGCCTAGAGAGCAGATGAAGCCCCTCCTTTGTCAAAGCCACGGTATATTCCCCCTCCCTACCCGCTATTCGCTACCTCCTGGGCAGCTCGTAGCAGGGGTCTCTCTCAGCCGGGCGGCAATATCTACAGACTTCTGCTGTCCTACCCAAGACGCTGGGGGGCAAACTCCAGAGGGGTAAGGGCTGCTGCTGAGGAAAAGGAGTTTCGCCCGCAAGGAGCTTACAGTCTAGCTTTTTGGCGGGAGTTTCTCATCCCACACAGCCCTTTCCACATATACAGCTTCAAATACCTCCCAGCACCCTCAGGGCTCTTCTACCTGGCACTCCCTGAGCCCCGCCTCGCCCACTCCACACAGGTCCTCAAAGAACAAGCTTCTGCAACTAGACTGTTGCCCCTGCATCCCACACGAAATACTCATGAGGAAAGGGAGAACCCCAGCCAAGGCTTCCTGCCCCTTTAAAGGGGCACCTCTTCCAGAAGAATCTTGATCCTTCAGAGGAGAAGGAGGGAAATAACATCTCCTCACCAAAGGGGAGGGGGCGAGCACGCCAGAGACAGACTGACGCGGAGTCCGACCCTCAGACAGAGAAAGCTAGCGCCTGCGAACGAGCGGGGCACAGAGGCGAGAGCCCATTGGCCGCCTCACCTACCCGTCAAGAGGAACTGGGGGGCCAAGGGACGTTCAAGGGGTGGAAATCTCCCCTGGTCTGACCAATTGGAGAGTGTGGAGGGGGCGGGGCTCGGTGGCTTGGCTTCCAGGACCGGGGGGAAAACAAGATGGCGGCTGCGGGAGGGGGTCCTCGCTTTTCAGCTCCCCCCCTCACTCGCCTTCTCCTTCCCCGCCGCCACCCTGGCTCCAGGAGAGAGCTTTCGCGCCGCCTTCGTCCCTGTCGGGAAGCCCCTCGCTTCCCTCCCCCACCCCGCTCAGTCCCTGATCTCCATAGGCCCTGCTGCCCTCGCCCCCGCTCCGTCTGGCCCCGCTGCCGCCCCCATTACCTCAGCCGCCGGCCCGGCCCTACCGTTCGGGACCCCTGGGCGCGGGCGGGCCAGCCGTCTAGCAGGTTGGCGCGGCCCGGGGAGCGGAGCGCGGCCTCCTCCCGCGCTGGCTTCCGCGGCCACCGCCGTGCCCCCTCCCGGCCCGCGCTGGGGCCCCGGCCCGGCCGCCGCCGCCGCTCCCGGGGGAGGAGGGGGAATGGAGCCGCCGCTGCCGCCGCTGCCGCCACGGAGCCCGGCCGAGGGGAGGGAGGGATCAGCCCCCAGGCAGGATCCGCCCCTCCGGCCTCCCCCCCTCCCCCCGCCACCTCCACCCCTTCCCTCGCTCCCTCTATGGCTCCGCGGGCTCTCCCGCTGAACGGGATCGAGAGCGCGAGAGGGAAAACAGGGGAGGAAAAAAAAATCCC
This sequence comes from Madoqua kirkii, assembly GCA_006408675.1. NCBI lineage: Eukaryota > Metazoa > Chordata > Mammalia > Artiodactyla > Bovidae > Madoqua > Madoqua kirkii. The sequence continues at coordinate 111,352 of SJYC01009330.1, forward strand.
CCCGCCCATCCCCGGCGCGGCGGCGGCGGCCGGGGCGGTGCGGAGCGGAGCGCGGAGCCGCTGCCGCCACAGGGCACGGTCCCCTGCTCGGCCTCACGGTGGCGGTGCGGACGCGGCAGGGGCGCGGAGCAAAGGCGGGATTTGCGCTCGCCGCAGCCCCGGTTCACCCCGGCCCGGCTCGCCTCCTTCGGGGCGAGCCCGACCTGAAAGCTGGAGGACGTTCGGATCCAACTGGGAAAGACACAAGTCCCTAACTCCTCTTAGAGTGGCTGGTCACTCCCTTTCCCCAGCCCTGCGGGGGAGGAGGCTAAGGTTTGGAGCGACAGCCCCTCTCCCCGAGCTAGAGGGTCTCTAAGCCAAGAGCAGTCATTGAAGACAAAAATCGGTCTGCAGTTTTTCTCTGGTGCAGGTGCCTGCACTACTTGTAGAAGTCGTCCCCACCCCCACCCCCAAGTTCCAGTTCAGAGGACAAAGGTCTATCGATGTCCATACCTTCCCCCAGTGAGGACAACCGGGGAAGACCTGCCTGCCTCTCTTGTGTACAGGTGAGCGTCTTATTCCCCACCAGACATCCTTTATAAGAATCAGACCTGACTTTTCGCTGTGCCCCGTCCTCTCCCTTCTAGGTTTTAAAAAGCGTAAACATAGAAGTTTGACAGTTTTACTTAAGGACGTCTGGTAGGTAACTCATTTGTCACCATAGACACGGGAAACACTCTCCTTTATACCTGTTGGCTAGAAGTCGGTTAATTTAATGCAAAAGCGGTTTTCTAATAGATGTTAAGACTCTCAGGTTTCAAAAATCAGCCCGGCTTTTGCTTTCCTATATAAATTTAAGAAAAGGGCGCGTTTGCCACTCCTCTTTTCCTATAAATTGGAAAGCTTACCGCATATGACTGAAGTCTTAAGCACCAATATTTAACGATGTTTATAAAGGGTGTATGGATAGACTGCCTTTAAATGTGAAGATGAATGACATGTTTTGAAAGCGATACCTCTGCCCGCGCTGGTGGTAGCTTGGTAAGACTCACAGTTTCTTGCTTGGTTCTGATGATCAACAACACAGATTGTAGAGTCAGAATGAAGAATAAAGGCTTTAGGACCCAAGTCTTCCAAACGTTTGAACTGAACCAACTGCTACTTTTGAAGTATAGATGTTTATTATTCTAAGGAATTTAAACATTGTGTTTTGAATTTGAAAGTTTGATTAAAGACGCTCATTTGTGTAACAAAGATGTTTTCCTGATTACGTGATAGTACCTTCTGGCAAAGTAATAGCAAAAATACTTTCTTAACCTTTTTTTTCTTTTCAAGAAAAAAGGAGTGGCTTGTGAAGCTAAGAAAGGGCAGGGCATTGTTTTGAAAGCTGTGACGGTAAAATAGTATGAATTAACATCAGGTGTTTTAAGGCTAGGGGGAATAATCATTTGGAGGGGAAATGTGGGAAAAAGATGATTAATTGTAGAAAGGAAAGCCCCAGAGACAAGAGAATATTACACTTACTTTTAAAGAAGCAAGAACACGGAATTTCATTCCTTGTTCTTTTAAAATATGAAATATAACCATTTCTACATATAACTAGTAACTTTTATTTCTTGGTGGATGTTCTCACATTTTACTTAGTACAATTCTCATTGGTGTGATTGGGAGCTAACTTTTCCCACTAAAGTTAATGAAAAATACTTTGAGGAAAATGTATTTAAATGATTTTAAATGCTGTTGGAAATGCACTGTTAAGCTGTTACATATAATTTCTAGGTTTTTCTGTTCAAAGATTTCATAGAAGACTTTCAGCCTGAATGTTTCTTTTCTATTTTCAACGTCCACTTTCTTAATGGTAACATTACAATTGTCCTCACTTATATTTTTGACATTTGGAATTGGTTTCTGGTAGTATAACTGCATATATAACTAGTTCACTGTGATGTAATTTTAAATGTAATGTGGGACAATTATGTCATTAAAAATAAATTTGGAACATGTATCAAAAATTCCAGAGGCACTAAATTTAATTCAGTTTAATCTTTAGCTATTTTGAAATGTTTAAATTCACCAGCCCTTGGCCTTTCCATTAAACCAAACAGCAATTAAATTCAACAGACAAAGGCACAGATCTTTGATTCCCAATAGCAGTTTTTAAAATCCTCCATTTTTAAAGTAGAAACTAACTTAATTTTGAGTAGGAGATTGTTTTACCACTTACACCCAAAAAGGGAACCATGAATACAGAAAGTTTCCCCTTAATTTTTTCTTCCAGCATCTCAGGATATTTTTGTCAACAATTTACCATTATCATTAGTTTACTGAGGCAAGAAACCTCTGATGGGTCAGATACAGTACCTACTGGATTAATGAAATATATGTGAATAAAAGAGAATAGACTTTGATTGTTAAGTTATTTTTAATAGAATATTCTTTCTTTAGACCTTGGCCAAAAAATTCTAAAGCATAAGTAGGAAGAATATGGGAGGTTGGAATCACTGTGGTAGTTTTATGCTGTAATGAAAATGCTTTCTAAGAATATATTCTTAGAAAAAGGAAAAAAAATAGCTGTGCTAACAACAAGCTCTAAACTGAGTACCATACTCTCTAAATTTAATTCAATTCACTTATTCCTATAACAGACATTTATTGGACACCTCCTCTGGGTCCAACACTGTAAAAGTTGCTTTGGAAACTAATGACAAAATTTCAACCTATGAAATTTTGTGCCTATGGCACTGTGATCATATGTAAACATACAGTCTGTGTTTTTTGTGTGTTTTTTTTCCCCTTAAGTAGTATGCAATCAAGATGGTAGCTAGAAATAATTAGAAAATATATGCAGGAGAAATTAAATAAAGCATTGAACAGTGTAGGGTTACTACATTCAAATGAAGGATAGGTGACTTCTTTTAGCCTGGTTCTAAATAGTGATGGATGTGACTTGGAGAAGAGAATATAGAATGACATTATTAGATTGGTGCCAGGGCAGCCCAGGCAAAGGGACAATATGCAGGAAATAATAAGGACAGACCTTGCTGGTCTGTATGGGGAAGATGTTAAGAGAGAAAAAGTTGAATTAGATATGAGATATGGCAAGGGTATAGGGATAGCTAACACTTGCAAGGTACTGTGCTTAGTGCTTTACATACGTATTGTTTAATATCTTCGTTGAACTTCGAAAACAAACTAGTTTAATTAATAAAAGAAATCTATTGATTCTCATAACCAGAAAATCCAGGGGGCATCTGTTTTTAGGTAAGGTCAAGTCAAGAAATTCAGATTATGTCATTGGGACATAGTCTCTTGCAGTCTCTCAGCTATCCTGAACTAATAGCTGCGGCCAAAAGGACATGATACTCTGATGAGGCTGTGGTCATTGTTCACTACCAGAACCAGAGGACGTAGGCACAAGATAATTCTCCAAAGAGATAGTGGCCACTTTCAGAAAATAGGTCCAATATGCTTACTGTATCTCATTTGTCTGTAACTCTATGAAATTATTATCATGGCCCCCATTCCACACAAAATAAACTAGAGCAGGCAAAGTATTAGGTAAACTAGGAGGAATTTACTCTAGATAATTAGGTGGTATGAAAATAAAAGGATACTAACCAGAGTGGTGGAAGAGATGGTAGAAACAGAGGGAAAGGAAAGGTCAAATCAGAAGACAAATCAACAGGTTTTTTTTGAATGATTGGACGTAGAAACAAAGGAGAAGATCAAAGATGAATCTAAGAGAAAAAGGAGGAATCTAAACTCAAATTTAGGAGATTTTGACAATACTGGTAGGGTCATTGCAAAGTAAGAGGTGGCAAAGTGTTACTCAGGAGTTCCTTTTGGGTCTGAGGACTGAGGAAATGATGTCAGCTCAAGTTCTCTGGAGCCTCTTTTAGTGACACTAAAAAAGTATTCATTCAGTAATTATCTGTGAGCTGCAGGTGAGGTTCTGTTTTATGCCTGTGAAGAGTACAAAGGTGAAAAGGCTACACTGTCACACTTGAAGTCACTTAAAATCTAATCACAGGAATAAAACAAGAATATTAATAACCAGAACATGCAATAGCACATAAGCACCTCAGGTGAGATGCAAGCAAGGTGGCATGAGAGTTAGATAGGCGAGAGAAGAGGGGAAGGCTCTATGAAAAAGGTGCCAGTTGAGCTCCACCTTAAAGCTTGGGTTCAGCATTAACTGGGAGGATGGTAGAGGGAGTGTGATCTAGGCTAAAGGTGAGATACCACAATATTGATTCAAGGAACAGTGGATTACCCTGTTTGACCAAAAATGGGAGATATCACAGTAAAGACTGAAAGGGTAAAACAAAATCAGAACATAGAGTCTGTTATGTAGGGAATTGGACGTGAGGGGCAGTGGTTCCTCATGATTTTTAGAACAAGGAAATGGTTTGACTAATTCATGCTTTAAGATCCAGTCAGGCAAGAGAGTATGATACAATATGGTTTAAATTATCCAGCTAGTATGGCTCAAGTTATCCTCTCGACTTGAGTTCTGGCTGGAACATTTTACCGTATACTTAGTGAAATACTAACCCACAAACCTGAAAGTAAAAAGTATGTGGCAAGTGTAAATTGTTCAGCCTGATTTAATGTCCTTTCATTTTAACCTTTGATTAGCATTTCTGTTAAATCCTAAACATTTTCTAAATTTTAACGTACTTGTTTTTGGCCATGCTGGGTCTTCGTTGCTGTGTGTGGGCTTTCTGTAGTTGCAGTGAGAGTAGAGGGGCTCCCTTCTGGTTGCACTCTGTGGGCTTCTCATTGCAGTGGCTTCTCTGTGGAGCCTGGGCTGTAGGCGTGCAGGCCCAGTAGTTGTGGCTCACGGGCTTAGTTTCCCTGCAGCATGTGGAATCTTCCTGGAGCAGGGATCGAACCCCTGTGTTGGCAGGCAAACTCTCAACCGCTGGACCACCAGGGAAGCCCAGGTCCTAAACTTTTAATCATGTGTGAAGTTAGGACACCATAAAATATGTTATTTCCATATTTTAATAAAAGAAAAGGATCAGTACCCTGCAAGAAGCCACCTACTTGGTATAATTTTACTAAAGAGAGAAAATACACAAAAATAATAGCTCTTGAATAATAATAATAACAATAGCATCTACCAAACCATAATCTATATTTTAACAAACTCCCTCTAGGTTATTCATATGTGTGATGATTAATTTTGTGTGTCCACTTAATTGGGCTAAGGGATAACTGGTAAAACATTATTACTGGTTGTCTGTGAAGGTGTTTCTGGAAGAGATTAGCATTTTAACTGTTAGACTGAGTAAAGAAGATCATCCCTGCTAAAGGGGATGGGCATCATCCAATCTGTTGAGGGCCTGACTCGGACCAAAAGGTAAAGGAAGGTTGCATTTGCCCTCTGGTCAAGCTGGGACATTATCTTCTGCCCTTGGACACTGGTGGTCCTAGCTCCCATGCCTTTGGACTTGGCTGAATCATACCAGCAGCTGTCCTGGTTCTCCAGCTTACAGATGACAGATCATGGAACTTCCTTGCGTACGTAATTACTTGAATCAGTTCCTATAATATCTATTGGTTTTGTTTCTCTGCAGAACCCTAACTAATACAATGTGCATATTAAAGTTAAGTAGCAGTGGATTAGAGGATATTCGATAATCCCAGTATTAAAGTGTGCTAAGGTCCTTGCATTGTCTGGGGAAAGGGAAAGCTCAAGGGTTAATATTTGCCTTTGATTAGTCAAGATTATCTGTTGTATGATTCTATCTATTTGAAATTCTTGAAAATGCAGACTAATCTGTAGGGACAGAAAGTAGATCGGTGGCTGCCTGGAGGTAAAGGAGAGGACTGACTATAAAGGGGACTTGTGAGACTGTTTGGGAGTGTTGGAAACATTCTATAAATTGATTGTGGTGGTAGAGAAACATTGGTCAGAAGTTTTCAAACTACTGGATAGCCGTAATGTATTTCACATAAATTGTACCACAATTTAGTTGATTAAAAAAAGACTACCTGTTATAATGTTTTTGTTGTTGTTGTTTAGTCACTAAGTTGTGTCCAACTCTTTTGTGACCCCATGGACTATAGTCCATCAGGCTCCATTTCCATGACATTTCCCAGGCAAGAATACTGGAGTGGGTTGCCATTTCCTCCTTCATGGGAATCTTCCTGACTCAGGGGTCTAACCTGCATCTCCTGCTTGTCAGGTGGAAACCCTGTAATGTTTAGACTAACCATTAAAAGAATGAAAAAGAGAAGATATAACTCACAAACTAGTAGAGAGGAAAAAAGGAATAATATATATTGTATAAACTCAAGTCTGCTCTGTAGAAGGAACCAGGCTACAATGAGAGGGACATTTAGGAGAAAGTTTAATGATAGATGGTTAAAATGTGTGGATTGAGCACATGCATTTACCTCAGAACTTCACTTAGTGTGTTAGTAAAGCATTAAAAAATCCACAAGACAATAAAGTCCATGAGAACAAAAAGAAGAGGGGAAAGAAACAATAGCAGATGGGAACTGTCAATAAAATTTTGGAGAATGGAAGAAGATGGATGAACAAATAAGAAAGCTACAGCATAAGTCTACAAAAAAAAACTGGAAAAAATCAGCTGATTTACAGTAGACTCACTAGAAAGGCTTAGAAGTAGGAAACTGCAGCAATTCTGAAGAACTGTGTGTGCTGGAGGAAGGTGGTAGTGAGATGTTGGTAATGGCTTGGAGAGCAGGCCTGAAAGTAGGATTGCCTGAAGAATCTGTTGAAAGGGTGGTTTGATGCCACCAGATCTCCCCAGTACTCCTTGGAGATTTGCCATCTCAGAAAATTGAACTAAGGAGATCTGGACTTGGGGATTCCAGGCACCAATGAGGGCAGAGACCAAGTGACGTTCTGAAAATGGCAGTTAGAATGGTACTCTGCATAGTGAATGATGAGAAACCCTTCCCCACCTCCTTTCCCTTCTCAGGGCTGATAAAGAGAAAGGGGGAAGCTGATACAAATTGATGGGAGCTGGTGGTCTGGAAGGGGGCTGAGAAAAAAATCCCATGAAAATATTTTTAGTTTATCCTTTCAAGTGAGGAATTAAAAAAAATGTTTTCATATGATCTAAATCCTCAGTGGCCCAGCCTCTTCCCACACCTCACATTTTAGAACACTGGGAGCCAAGTGTATATTAGAATCTTGCTATTCAGATTGTTGTCCAAGAACTAGTAGTACTGGCATCATCCCCTGGGAGGTAGTTAGAAATGCTGACTCTCAGGCCCCACTCCAGACCTTCCGAACCAAAACCTGCATTTTAACAAGATTTCCCCAGGTGATTTATATGCTTGTTAAAGTTTGAGAAGCAGTAAGTTAAAGGATATTAGAGAATTCCAGTATTCCTCTCTGAAAGTAAAGTCTTATTTACTAATGTTTATGGAGGAACAGTTCAGTTCGGTTCAGTTCAGTCGCTCAGTTGTGTCCGACTCTTTGCGAACCCATGAATTGCAGCACGCCAGGCCTCCCTGTCCATCACCAACTCCCTGAGTTCACTCAAACTCATATCCATTGAGTCGGTGACGCCATTCAGCCATCTCATCCTTGGTCGTCCCCTTCTCCTCCTGCCCCCAATCCCTCCCAGCATCAGAGTCTTTTCCAGTGAGTCAACTCTTCTCATGAGGTGGCCAAAGTGCTGGAGTTTCAGCTTTAGCATCATTCCTTCCAATGAACACCCAGGATTGATCTCCTTTAGGATGGACTGGTTGGATCTCCTTGCAGTCCAAGGGACTCTCAAGAGTCTTCTCCAACACCACAGTTCAAAAGCATCAATTCTTCGGCACTCAGCTTTCTTCACAGTCTAACTCTCACATCCATACATGACCACTGGAAAAACCACAGCCTCGACTAGACGGACCTTAGTTGGCAAAGTAATGTCTCTGCTTTTGAATATGCTATCTAGGCTGGTCATAACTTTCCTTCCAAGGAGTAAGCGTCTTTTGATTTCATGGCTGCAGTCACCATCTGCAGTGATTTTGGAGCCCCCCAAAATAAAGTCTGACACTGTTTCCACTGTTTCCACATCTATTTGCCATGAAGTGATGGGACCAGATACCATGATCTTCATTTTCTGAATGTTGAGCTTTAAGCCAACTTTTTCACTCTCCTCTTTCACTTTCATCAAGAGGCTTTTTAGTTCCTTTTCACTTTCTGCCATAAGGGTAGTGTCATCTGCATATCTGAGGTTATTGATATTTCTCCCGGCAATCTTGAGTCCTACTTGTGCTTTTTCCAGCCCAGCATTTCTCATGATGTACTCTGCATATAAGTTAAATAAGCAGGGTGACAATATACAGCCTTGTCATACTCCTTTTCCTATTTGGAACCAGTTTGTTTTTCCATGTCCAGTTCTAACTGTTGCTTCCTGACCTGCATACAGGTTTCTCAAGAGGCAGGTCAGGTGGTCTGCTATTCCCAGCTCTTTCAGAATTTTCCACAGTTCATTGTGATCCACACAGTCAAAAGCTTTGGCATAGTTCATAAAGCAGAAATGGATGTTTTTCTGGAACTCTCTTGCTTTTTCCATGATCCAGTGGATATTGGCAATTTGATCTCTGGTTCCTCTGCCTTTTCGAAAACCAGTTTGAACATCAGGAAGTTCACGGTTCACGTATTGCTGAAGCCTGGCTTGGAGAAATTTGAGCATTACTTCACTAGCATGTGAGATGAGTGCAATTATGTGGTAGTTGAGCATTCTTTGGCATTGCCTTTCTTTGGGATTGGAATGAAAACTGACCTTTTCCAGTCCTGTGGCCACTGCTGAGTTTTCCAAATGTGCTGGCATATTGAGTGCAGCACTTTCACAGCATCATCTTTCAGGATTTGAATTAGCTCAACTGGGATTTCATCACCTCTACTAGCTTTGTTTGTAGTGATGCTTTTTAAGGCCCACTTGACTTCACATTCTAGGATGTCTGGCTCTAGGTGAGTGATCACACCATTGTGATTATCTTGGTCGTGAAGATCTTTTTTGTACAGTTCTTCTGTGTATTCCTGCCACCTCTTCTTAATATCTTCTGCTTCTGTTAGGTCCATACCATTTATGTCCTTTATGGAGGAACAGTCCCAATTAAAAAAAAATAAAACTTGCCACCTTTTGCCTTGTACTGAAGCCTACCAGATACCAAAATACTCCCTCCCTTCCCCCAATACACAATTTTAAGCAACTTTTTATTACCTCACTCAAAGTTGAGTAGCCAATAAACAACAGTTATATGAGGAAAATCTCATTAGCGTCATAGCCCCAAACCAAGGAACAGAAAGGAGACAGAAAATCAAATCTTAACAAGCAAAAATCTCAACCTCAAGGAGTTACAGCCATGAAATGGGAACATGATAATATTTAGAAAGGAAGTGGGAGAGGGAAGTAGGGAGACTGAAAAGATGCTGTCCAAAAAAAAAAAAAAATCCTTGAAAATTTAAAATAAACTATGAAAGATTTTCAAAGATACAGTGGAAGATTTGGAAGGTAAAGTCTCAAAGAATAGAGGGAAAATAGGAAAGTAAAGAGAAAAAAGAATTTGAGGATGAATTCAGGACACACAACATCCCATTTATAGTAATTCTAGAAAGGAGATGATTGATTTTCCCAGAAATGAAGGTCTTCAGTTTCCAGAATGAACAACTTCCCCCAGTACCCTGGTACAATGAATGCAAAAAAATCTTAACAACACTAGTGATAGAAAAATAAAGGATCCTAAAAGCTTTCAAAGAGAAAAAGCAGGTCACCTAGAAAAGATTATGAATCCAAGGATACCAAGTTAGAAGGCATCAGAATAATCCCTTCAAATGCTGAAAGAACATTGTTTTCCTGTATAGAAGTCTATACCTTGCCAAAATGTCTATCAAGTGTGGGAATAGTATAAAGACATTTTCAGACTTGCAGGGTCTCATTTATCTATTCTTAGGAAGCAGCTGGATGACATTTTCCATAAAAGTGATGGAGGGGAAAAAAATTAAGAAAAGTAAAAATCATGGTATCCATGAAATGTGTATGCTGTATGCTAAGTCACATCAATCGTGTCCAACTCTGTGTGACCCTGCGGACTATAGCCTACAAGGCTGCTCAGTCCATGGGATTCTCCAGGCAAAAAAAAACTGGAGTGGGTTGCCTTTTCCTTCTCCAGGGGATCTTCCGAACTGAGGGATTGAAACCATCTCTCTTAAGTCTCCTGCACTGGTAGGCAGGTTCTATACCACCTGGGAAGCTATCCATGATATAGGATCCCCAATTATGATGAAAGGAAAGTTGTTTGGCAGGCTTAGAGTGCAACCATTGCCGTTGGAGAACTCCAGAAATGATTGGAATGGATAATTTACCAGATATATTTGACCATGTAAGAGGAGGCTTTCAGTACTGAGAAAGAGCTTAGAGAAATGGCAGACCACTCCAGTATTCCTACATGTGAAATCCCAGGACAGGAGCCTGGTGGACTACAGTCCATGGAATTGCAAAAGAGTTGGACAAGACTTAGCAACTAAACAACAACAATAATAAAAATTTTAAATAGGCAATTATTAATTCTAGGAAAGACAACCCATGTGAGAAAGATATAATTTCAGTTGAGCCTATATGGCTCATTTATAAGCATTTATATAATCATCATAATGAAAAACAATAAAGATTTAACTAAAAATTATGATTAAAACTTTTTTGAGACTATGAGTTGAGTGGTAGGAGATACAAGTTAAATCCTCATTATCTGTAGTTGAAGTATAACTATAAAGTTGAAAGCTCAAGAACTAATAGTAAAAGTGTGTTACTTAGAAATGGAAATTAAGTACTGGAAGAAACTACTAAAGAGCTTGCAGTTGTTGGTTGTGGATTGGGAGAGGAGTTGGGCTGAAGCAGTGATCTCTGGTTTTATTTTATTTTTAACCAACTTGCTTGTTTATTTTTGATTGCCTCGGGTCTTTATTGCTGCACATGGATTTGCCCTAGCTGTGGCGAGTGGCGGTCCCTTCTCGGGGTGCACAGGCTCTGGGCACATGGCCTTCAGTAGATGCGGCACGTGGGCTCAGTGGCTGTGGCTCGAGTGCTCTAGAGCGTGGGCCCCAGAATAGTTGTGATGCATGGGCTTTAGTTGCTCCCCACATGGAGAGTCTTCCTGGACCTGGGATCAAACTGGTGTCCCCTGCACTGGCAGGTGGATTCTTATCCACGATTCCACCAGGGAAGCCCTGGTTTTATTTTTAAGCCTTGGTATTTGACTTTTTAAAAACTTATAAGCTCATAAAAGTTAATATGAAATATACTTAAATGATATTACTTCAAAAGTTAAGTGGATGGATTGAAGAGAGGCTATAATAAATTAGCTTTCCAATTCAGTATGTCAGAAAGAGTATGTGTTATGCAGAAAAGTTATTGGGTTGGCCAGAAAGTTTGTTTGGGTTCTTCTATAAGCTGTTACCCGAAAACCCAAACGACCTTTTGGGCCACCCAGGATTAACATAGCAGACCTGACTGCTCTCTTTTGAAATGCTTGTTTACATGGGTGGCATCTGGGAGCTTCCTGGATTTCAGGAAGGTTCTCACCACCCTCACTGATAAGAGTGGTTCACTGTGCCTAAACTGTTTGTACAGACAGTATGGTTTACCGTAGCCGTCTGCTTTCCTTCTGGAGTACATGTCACCAGGCAGAGGTAATCTTTGTAACCAACCCCCATTAAATCTCTGTTCAGTCTCTAATGAGCTTCCCTGGTAAACAACTTTTGGCATGTATTGTTACAACTCATTGTTGAGGGAATTAAGTGCATCCTCTGTGAGAGAGAACTCTTGGAAGCTTGGTCTTGGTTTCCTCTAGACTACGTCCCATGTGCCTTTTTTCTTTGCTGATTTTGTTCTGTATCTTTTCTCTGTAATAAATCATAACCACACATACAGCTGCATGTTGAATCCTGATTCCTCCTAGCAAACCATGGAATTTGGAGATGGTCTTGAGGACCCCCAACACACTTTTTTTTTTTTACTCCAAATACCCATTAAAATATTAGTGTAATTGCAAGATGTGTGTTTGCAAGTAATAAAACCCAATTCTAGCTGTCTCGGGGGAAAAAATAGCATTTATTGTAAGGGTTGAAGCAAGGGCCCTCAGAATTGAAAGGAGACTGGAGGAGCAAGCTAGAAGGTCATTGCCACCACTGCTTATATATAAATAATATCTAAATTTTTTTTCTGTTAAGTTACTGGTATTGGAAGACAGTTTATTGTTGCCTGTCCATCTTGTATTTAGCCACCTTGCTAAATTTTCTTATTATTTCTAATAATGTGGTTGGTTCTTCAGGGTTTTCTCTGTAGATAATTATAGGTGATAGTTTTGATCTTCCCTTTTCAAACATTAAGTCTGACCTACCTTCCTCCCTCTTTCTCTCATCCTTTCTTCCCTTCCTTCCTGCCTTCCTTCCCTTTCTCCCCCCGACTCCCAGACCCCTCTCTGTCTTACTTTCAGCACGATGTTAGAGGCAGTAGACGCCCCTGCCTTGTTACTCCAGTTTTAAGGAAATGCTTCTGACATTTCCCTACTAAGAAAGATGTTTGCTTTCAGTGTTACATGAGATACTCTTTAACAGACTCAGATCATTTCTATTCTCATTTTCCTAAAAGTTGTTTTATCATGGTGAGTGTTGAGTTTTATCAAATACTTATTCTGCATCTATTAACATAATAATTGGTTTCCTCCTTTGCTCTTACTGTGAAGAATTGGTTCTCTAATATTAAACCATTCTTGTATCTCCGAAATTTACCTGGCTTTGTCATGATTTATTATCTCTTTTATACATCACTGATTTGGTTTGCTAACATTTTAATTAATATATTTGCATCTATGGTCACAAGTGAGGTTGACTATAATTTGATTGTTTTGGAAATTAAGTTTTATTAATCTCGTAGAATGAGTTGGAAATATTTCCTCTTTTTCAATTTTCTGGAAGAGTTTGTATATGAAATGAACTGTTTCTTGGAAAGTTGGAATGTTTTTCTAAAGTTTTGTTCATCTAAGTTTTGCAAAATGTTTTCTTTTAACTCTCTGCTGCACCTATAGTTATGTTCCTTTTCCATTACGAGTATATTTTCTTCTCTTCTTTCTTATCCCTTTTACCGCAAGTCTCCATCAATTTCATTAGTTTTCTCTCCCCAGATCACTAGCTCCTGGGCCTTGTTGATCATCTCTAGATTATTTTTTCTGATTGTTGCTCTAATCATTTTAATCTGCTTCCTTTCATTTTATTCCGTTATTTTTCTAACAAGTTAGGTGCCTAGTTTTTTTTTTTAATTTTCAGATTTTTTTCATTTCTAATAAAAGCATCATGATGATAAGTTTAGCTTGAATTACCACTGTTGTTTCTCAAGTCTTGATATACAGTATTTGTATTATTGCTCAATTCTAAATATCTTTATGCTTCTATTATGATTTTACCTTGGATCCAAGTGTTTGAAGTGTGTGTGTTAAATTTTTAATTTTGCAATAACTGTAGATTCACAAGCACTTATAAGAAATAATAGAGAGATTCCATTACATTTTATCCAGTTTCCTCCAATAGTAGCATCTTGCAAAACTATAGGAAATATCATAACCAGAATATTGAAGTTGATGGATGAGAATTCAGGTGTTAATCTTAGTGAGGATTTCTTATATGTGAGTAATGATATCTGTCTTGCTGCTTTCAAGTTTCTCTTTGTCCTTGGTTTATGACAGTTTGATTGTGATATATCTAGATACGGATCTGTTTGAGTTTATCTTACTTAGGATGTGTTGAGCTTCTTGAGTTTCATGCATTTGGGGACATTTTGGGCCATTAATTACCCCCAATTTTTTTTTGTTGTTGTTATTGTTTTCTTTCATTTTGGGCCTCCATTATGCACACGTTGGTACACTTCATGGTGTTTCACAAATGTCTGAAGCTCTGTTCATTTTTCTTTATTCCCCTTTTTTTTCTCTCTTTCTTTTCCTTAGACTGGAGAATCTCAATTGACATATCTTCCAACTTGAACCTACAGTCATGCTCATTTAGTAAAAAATTTTATTTCAGTTGTTGAGCTAAGTTCTTTATCTTTTTTGGCCACGCCACATGGCTTGTGGAATCCTAGTTCCTGACTAGGGATTGAGCCCGGACCACAGCAATGAAAGTGCTGAGTCCTAACCAGCGGACCACCAGAGAATTCCTCTGAAGTTCTCTTTTTATATTGGGATTTATGTTTATGTTGGTGAGACATTCTTACATTTTCCTTCAGTTCTTTAGACATGATTTCCTTTAGTTCTTTAAACAAATTTATGAAAGCTAATTTAAATTCTTTGTCTAGTGAAGTCTATCCATCTAGGCTTTCTGCCAGACAGTTTCTATTAATTGCTTCCCCCCGCCCCCCCCCACCGTCCCCACACCTGTCTCTTATACACATCTAGATGTGTATAAGAGACAGGTTTATTGTTGCCTGTCCATCTTGTATTTAGCCACCTTGCTAAATTTTCTTATTATTTCTAATAATGTGGTTGGTTCTTCAGGGTTTTCTCTGTAGATAATTATAGGTGATAGTTTTGATCTTCCCTTTTCAAACATTAAGTCTGACCTACCTTCCTCCCTCTTTCTCTCATCCTTTCTTCCCTTCCTTCCTGCCTTCCTTCCCTTTCTCCCCCCGACTCCCAGACCCCTCTCTGTCTTACTTTCAGCACGATGTTAGAGGCAGTAGACGCCCCTGCCTTGTTACTCCAGTTTTAAGGAAATGCTTCTGACATTTCCCTACTAAGAAAGATGTTTGCTTTCAGTGTTACATGAGATACTCTTTAACAGACTCAGATCATTTCTATTCTCATTTTCCTAAAAGTTGTTTTATCATGGTGAGTGTTGAGTTTTATCAAATACTTATTCTGCATCTATTAACATAATAATTGGTTTCCTCCTTTGCTCTTACTGTGAAGAATTGGTTCTCTAATATTAAACCATTCTTGTATCTCCGAAATTTACCTGGCTTTGTCATGATTTATTATCTCTTTTATACATCACTGATTTGGTTTGCTAACATTTTAATTAATATATTTGCATCTATGGTCACAAGTGAGGTTGACTATAATTTGATTGTTTTGGAAATTAAGTTTTATTAATCTCGTAGAATGAGTTGGAAATATTTCCTCTTTTTCAATTTTCTGGAAGAGTTTGTATATGAAATGAACTGTTTCTTGGAAAGTTGGAATGTTTTTCTAAAGTTTTGTTCATCTAAGTTTTGCAAAATGTTTTCTTTTAACTCTCTGCTGCACCTATAGTTATGTTCCTTTTCCATTACGAGTATATTTTCTTCTCTTCTTTCTTATCCCTTTTACCGCAAGTCTCCATCAATTTCATTAGTTTTCTCTCCCCAGATCACTAGCTCCTGGGCCTTGTTGATCATCTCTAGATTATTTTTTCTGATTGTTGCTCTAATCATTTTAATCTGCTTCCTTTCATTTTATTCCGTTATTTTTCTAACAAGTTAGGTGCCTAGTTTTTTTTTTTAATTTTCAGATTTTTTTCATTTCTAATAAAAGCATCATGATGATAAGTTTAGCTTGAATTACCACTGTTGTTTCTCAAGTCTTGATATACAGTATTTGTATTATTGCTCAATTCTAAATATCTTTATGCTTCTATTATGATTTTACCTTGGATCCAAGTGTTTGAAGTGTGTGTGTTAAATTTTTAATTTTGCAATAACTGTAGATTCACAAGCACTTATAAGAAATAATAGAGAGATTCCATTACATTTTATCCAGTTTCCTCCAATAGTAGCATCTTGCAAAACTATAGGAAATATCATAACCAGAATATTGAAGTTGATGGATGAGAATTCAGGTGTTAATCTTAGTGAGGATTTCTTATATGTGAGTAATGATATCTGTCTTGCTGCTTTCAAGTTTCTCTTTGTCCTTGGTTTATGACAGTTTGATTGTGATATATCTAGATACGGATCTGTTTGAGTTTATCTTACTTAGGATGTGTTGAGCTTCTTGAGTTTCATGCATTTGGGGACATTTTGGGCCATTAATTACCCCCAATTTTTTTTTGTTGTTGTTATTGTTTTCTTTCATTTTGGGCCTCCATTATGCACACGTTGGTACACTTCATGGTGTTTCACAAATGTCTGAAGCTCTGTTCATTTTTCTTTATTCCCCTTTTTTTTCTCTCTTTCTTTTCCTTAGACTGGAGAATCTCAATTGACATATCTTCCAACTTGAACCTACAGTCATGCTCATTTAGTAAAAAATTTTATTTCAGTTGTTGAGCTAAGTTCTTTATCTTTTTTGGCCACGCCACATGGCTTGTGGAATCCTAGTTCCTGACTAGGGATTGAGCCCGGACCACAGCAATGAAAGTGCTGAGTCCTAACCAGCGGACCACCAGAGAATTCCTCTGAAGTTCTCTTTTTATATTGGGATTTATGTTTATGTTGGTGAGACATTCTTACATTTTCCTTCAGTTCTTTAGACATGATTTCCTTTAGTTCTTTAAACAAATTTATGAAAGCTAATTTAAATTCTTTGTCTAGTGAAGTCTATCCATCTAGGCTTTCTGCCAGACAGTTTCTATTAATTGCTTCCCCCCGCCCCCC